>CAAKHF010010535.1:0-26436 GCA_901007745.1 Hippocampus kuda | reverse complement strand
AATATAACAGGCTCTTTCTCTCAAATATGTTGTTATAATCATTTGTTTCAGATGTACTATAATTATTTTCTGTATAAAAATTCATTTGATGTTCAAAAAGTCTTTCTTCAAATTTGAGTCTTGAAAAAGAGGGGGTCGTCTTATAATCAGGGCAGTCTTATATTCGGGCCAATATGTTAAAATGATTTTTAAAAATTTTTTTTATTCCTATCACAAAAACCTGTCAGTTGAACAGGGGTGTGTCAGGATTTCTGATCGTCAATATTGAACAGGTTTTACCTTTCCAACTTTTGCCCGTGACTGTTTTCAGAGTACATCAAAGAGCGAAATTTACACCACATGCTCAGGTTAATCTTTTCGGGAACATCCGATAATCGATGATCTGTATGTGTGTAGCCCGCTTGGAAAGAACAGCAAAACATCTTGTGTGTATCGGGGACACTTCACGAGAATGACTCTCACCGCTTGATTGTATTCGATTACTCGTCAGAAAATCGACATGTAATGACTCAGAGATAATAAAATGGTGTCATGCAAACACGTGTGTATACACACACACACACATACACACACACACACACACACACACACACACACACACACACACACACACACAGACGGTCATCCAGCAGGTGTTAGTGTGTTTGTCTTTCAAGCGGTTTTGTTTTCTCAAGCCTGCCGCAGCCTCGCAGCTTCTTATCAGTCCGCCGTGAGCTGCTGGGGGAAATCACCTGCAGTGAAAAGTGAGGACAAGTTTTCAAACGACAATACTTGATGATCATGATCTGATGCTGGAATAAATAAAACTGTAATAAAGCGCCAAATATATGTCGCTCTGGACGCATAAAGTTATTTGTGCCTTTCCGTCGTCATACTTTGAGGCTCGAAAGTGACACATTGAAGATCATGTCCACAGATTTCCATTCAGCCATTATTTATGCGTATTAAACGACCATAAGAGGTTCCGTATATTTATAAAAAAAAAACAATTTATACTTTGCGTCAGGTGTTGGCCGCCTCTTCTGTTTTTAATCCTAACTTGATGACATAGAGGGCTTTTGTTCACACCTCGTTGGTCCACACTGAGGAGAAAATGAGTTTACTGCCGTTTATGACTTCTAATCTGCTTGGTGCATGTGCGCAGTGATAAAACGGCAGCAAAGCCTCGAAGTTTGTTGGCCCTCATCTCATAAAAGGTAATGAAGAGTTAGTTGTAAACTGATGGCTTTCCGCAAACTCTAATCACGGTGATATGGATGTAAGCACACCGGGCTAAACAAAGAATGACGCGTACTGTACAGTGTTGTGAGAAAGTATTTAAAGTCTTTTTTTTTTTTTCAGTTTCCCCACTTTCCTGACCAGGAGTGACCCCCCCCACCCCCCACCCAAAAGCACATCGATGACCCATCCAGGAGTCAAAATCTAAAAGAACTGCTGGCCTCCCTCGCCTTAGTCAAGGTTGACTTAGGAAGAGACTGGCTGTAAATGACATCCACAGTGGTATTCAGAGGCAGAAACTACGGTCGACCAAAAAGAACAGAAAGGCTCTGCTTACTTTTGAGGTGGGTGGAGGGGGGGGGGAACGGAACTTTTTGGAACGTGTGTGTCAGATTATGTCTAGTGAAAATGTAAAATTTCAGAAGAAAAACATGATGCCAACAGTCCAACATGGTGGTGGTAGTGTGATGATCTGGGGCTGCTACCCCATTCCAGGGCATGGACGATTTGCTGTGATTGATCACCGAAACATAAATTCTGCTCTTCGCCCCAAAATCCTGAAGGATATTTCATGTTTTAATGTAGTAGGTTGTCATCATGAAAAGGATCAATTTGACGACTGCATTCGGCTCAACAAAACAGAAAGAATTCCTTCCGATTCAGGCAGAACCCAATATCGGTGTGTCTTCCTTTTAAATATGAAATATTTTAATTATGGTGTTATTTTGTATTAATTATTTAACACATGGCCTTATTTTATTTTATTTTATTTTATTTTTTACAGTATCAAAGAAGAGCAAGATGGTTTCACAGCTGGTAACTTTGAAGACAAAGAGGACTCCACTAGCCAGAAGTCACCACTTGATCATGTTTAACCAGATAAATATACTGTCAGAACAAGAACATGATCTCGCTGTGCTGACATTTTATTTTTCACGTTGTAATGTAAAATTCATTCAAATGCGAAATTCATTGTCATGTATGATTGAACTTTTTTTCGGGTGTTGACCTTTTTTTTTTTCTGTTTTTCTGCAGCAGTATTCTTCTCCCGTGGAGGACTTGAGCCGAGTGACTGTGTGAATCCTCTGCTGTGGAGCCACTTGCCCCCAAGGCTGCTGGCCAATCACAGTGGAGCAGACTTTATAGCTCCTGGCTCGGACTTCTTCCTATTCAGCCCACTGATGAAATGGGTGAGCATTTTTTAGGAGGTCCCCAAAAAGGAAACGTCTCCTCACAGGGGGCCACATCCAGTGCGTCGAACTCGAAGAGCACTTTCAAGTCTCCCGTTGGAAGCATCACACTTTCGGGATGGACAGAATGGCCTCCCACCTGGAGAAATCCAAAAACTTCCGCATCGAGGCACTCCTGGCTCACCATATGGACCAGAGGCCGGCGGGCGGCGATGGCGCTTCCCCGCAGGCGGCCTGCACCGGCAGCCCCGTCCACAGCCCGCGTTCCGAGACGCCCTCCCCTCGGCCCGCCGACGCCACCCAGGCCCAGCCGGCGATGACGCCCAACGCCGCCGGATACAACATCTCCCAGGCGGGGTTCGGCGCCATGCACGTCGCCGCGGGGTTCCTCGGAATGCACCCGAGGTCCGTGTACCCTTTGGCGGCTGTCGGCGCCCAGCCGTCCGCCTTCGCGTATCCCGGCTTCCCGCAGCTGGTCCAGCCGTACCCGGGTCACTTGACAGCGGGCAGCTTGGCCGCGGTGCACCCGCTGGAGCCCTGGATCAGAGCCGGGATGATGATGTTCCCGAGACTCGGTGACTATGGAGGTCAGTGCGTCCACGTCACGTCAGAAAAAAAAAACCCAAACATATTCATACAGACATATATATATATATATTTTTTAAAAAAACTGATATAAGAGAAATATACTTACTGTATTAGTATGATAGTTGTGTGTAACTGTAACATTTTATTCGTGAATATAAGGCTATTTATGTCAAAACTAAATTTCAAAATGTAAGCCCTGAAATTAAAAAATAAATCATACAGTATTTTCCATGTACACTTTTGTTGCAAATCCATGCGAAAACCGTTTTAGTTACTGTAACAAATGCATTTGTACTCTCCTTGCGCGATCCAAAACAGTAGACTTGGGGCTGTGTGGGCGTCTTTTAACTTGTCTGTTCGGGATGATTTATCTTGTTCAATGAGATGCAAAAATGTGTAAAACCCGAACAAGAGCAAGCACTTCATCAATGGATAATGTTTACCGCGTTTTCATTTTGATAATGGACCTATGTGGGTTTTTATTGCTCCTTCAAAGCAACATCATCTTGGGGAAGCAGAGCTGGGCCTGATCGTCCTGAACAATAGAAGTCTGCATATTTCAAGGTTTTAAAATATTCTGAAGTATTTTATTTTAAAAATGGATGATTACTAATGCTGTATGGAATTGAATAATTCTATTATTATTCTCCTTTCACGCACCTTAAATGAACCTGCAAGCATAATACAAATGCAATATAAACATATGTGTATGCAATTGAGTAAATGCTGTTGTATTGATTACAGTGGAGTCATTATATATTGCATTGAAAAACCGAGTATATTTACAGCAAAAGCAAAACAAAACCATCAACTACTGTGCAAATAACACGATTGAAATCGATTTCTATTTTAATCTGAAAAACCACGCCACGTCTCTCAGCAGCGCCACCTCAAGCCGGTTTGTTGGGGAAGTGTCGGAAGCCCAGGACAGCGTTCACCAGCCAGCAGCTGTTGGAACTCGAAAACCAGTTCAAGGTCAACAAGTACCTTTCCAGGCCCAAACGTTTTGAGGTGGCCACCTCACTCATGCTGACTGAGACCCAGGTACTGTCTGCGGATCACTGCCGTTGCACCGCGTTGGCCACATTGTGTGCGATAGCACCCCACTCCACTGAAGTGTGTCAAGTGATGTGGAGTTTGGGAATTAGAATCCAAATCATCTTCATTGGCACAGTGCTGCATGTTAAAAACGGACAGGGAATTTCTCACCTGTATTTTTCTTCGGCCCATTATTTTAACACACATTTACTTTCACATAATTCATCCCATACACGTCATTCCAAACTATTCCAAAAATACTCACCTTATGGACTATTATTTTTCTCCCCTCCAAAAATTCACAGTTTTGCCCAAATTTCACATTTTCAAACTAAAAGCGCCCCATTCATTCGCAATGGGACATTCAACATTGTTTCCACTTGAAATCCAAAGCATTCAACTCATTCAATACACCTTTGTAACAATTTGCATCTTGCCAAAATTTTCACCACTAAAATGCCCACCAAAAAAAAAAAAAAAATCATTTTCAATCCCATTGACACATTCAGCAAAACAGATTTACATCACCGTTTCCATTTAAAATGCAAACCATTTACCACATTTAATTCACCTTGCTAACAATTTTCAACATGCCAAAAATTTTCACGCCCCACAAAAAAATTCATCATTATCATTCCACACCATTTAATATCATTCCATATCGTTCTGTATCATTCAACATCATTCCACAAATATGCTTATTTTTACATTCAGCATGTCCGCATTTACATGCAATTTCACCAGAAATTGCAAATGTCGATTTACAATGTGACAACCGCCTGCAATGTTCAAACTTGCCTTACGCTACTCTGTCCCAGGTTAAAATTTGGTTCCAGAACAGGCGAATGAAGTGGAAGCGAAGCCGTAAAGCGAAGGAGCACGCGAACCCGACGTCGCCGCTGAGCGACGGCGAAAGGGCCGACAGTGTCCAGCTCCAGGTGGACTCTCCGAGCTCCAGTCTGGAGGATGAAGAGGAGCTCGAAGGCGAGGAAGAGGACGAGGATCCGAGTGTGCTGCCGGGTTCTCTGGGCTCCCTCTTGAGGCGTGCCGGAGGAGTCACGGAGAACTACCGGTCTTATTTGGAAGAGGAACTGGAGGAGGGAAGTTCAAGAAGAAGTGGGGTTTTCCCATAGTTGTGACATGTCTTTTCATTGTTTGTGTTTGTATATTGCTCCGGAGAGGCCAATGCACAATGTAGCAGGTGCGCAGATTTTATTTTTCTCAAGTCAAGTCGTTGAAATGTTGTGTCAAACCGCAAGGAATCTTTACACGTAGCGTTAAGTTTGTGAATGATTCTGAGCCAGACTTCAGAGTCCACACAGACCTGCAGGATGTTTGTTTACATAGTCATGGAATATATTTTTGAATTATTTCATCTCTATGGGCAAGCATAGTAACTGCACCAGCTCTTCAGACTTTTGTTGTTGCATGGCTATTATTAGTGCTTCCTGGTTTGGTTTACGGGCCATGCGAATATAGACAATAAAAATGTACATTTTTTTTCGAAAGCCTTACAATGTTTTGAAGCTTGTTTTTTTTTTTTTTTTTTTTTGGTCCAGTATAAAATTGATGCAACTGTTAATGAAATGAATTTGCTATGGCAGGAAAATGTAAGCATAGATTTCACACATAACCTGTTTGATGGAATTCTACTCTTAGTTAGCCTGTTTATGTTTGTTTTTTTTAAATGTTCTCAATGAGTGTGATTAATATTTTCAGAGTGATATAATTAATATATATTATCCTGTTTTTGCAACTGTTTTTATTTATTTTTTTTGGGGGGGGGCTAGATGTGGAACACCATTGCTCAACAAATAAAGTTCATATGAAGAACAAATGACAAAGCGATGCAACCTATCTTTAGGACACGCAGTTGGCAAGTATTTGCCAAGACGATGTGTTCGTTTTGTGCTAATAAAATAATAATAATAATAATATAAAAAAAAAAAGCCCCACAATGATACTGCTTCGCTTTGTCGTCCTCCATCGGCTTCCGTAGTTACCAAGGCAACATACAACATGTCAAGCACTCACTGTAAACTCAAAATTCCTCTACACGGTTGTTGATGTATTTTTTATTGTTTTTTTATTCTAAACATACAACACAAATAGAATAAGTTGTTGCTGTCGCAAAGTTGTTCTACTTGAAGCAGGTAAGCGTGTGTTTGGCTCCGATTAACATATGAACAGTTCAACTCTTACCTTTTAATGTGTCGGTGTCAAGAGTGTAAAATGGAAGTTTGAATGACTTCATTGGTATTTCATGTAAGACAAAGCATTCTATGTTAAGGGCATAGATGTACAAGTAATCTAATAATAATTTAGCGTGTAAAAATAAGAGCTAGCGAAAGTGCTAAGCGGTTACTTAGCTTGTACTTCAGCCCGCAAACCTTTAACGCGCAACTATTTTAAATTTGTCGAATGTATTTAATTGATTTTTGTTCTCAGCGACTTTGTACTTGACTTGACGTTCAGGTTATTCAGATTACCATGTAAATATGAACATAGGAAACACGTCCCTCACGTTTTCCTTGTCCGCAGTCATGTTAGCTGAGTCTGAAGGTCCAAAGCCAATTGGGTCAGAACCACTGTGGAAGTCCTCCATTATTGTGAACAATACCAAAGTAAGTTTTTTTTTTTAATGGTGCAGAATACAAAAGCACGGTGAGAACATACATTGCAGCCTTCTTTTCATTGCATAGTTCTTCCATCATTTTTCTCTCTCTCTCTTTTTCCTCCCCTGGCAGCATCGAGTAACTCACCACCAGCACAAGCGGCGTGCGCCCATTCAAAGAAGCTGCTTCCTGGGCCTGGAAACGAAACCTGAGCTGCTATGGGAGGACTGGGATGAGGGCGGAGAATTCACCAAGTCGCTCACATTAAAGAACATCGGCCTCAAGCTCCAGAAACTTCAGTTAAGGTCAGCAGCGGTTTTCTAAAGACAACACGCAAGTAAGAATTGGATCTATCCGCATGAGTATCCCGTCTTGGCTCCCCCTCAGACCTCCGGTGACCAAATTCTTCAGCATCTCCAGTTCCCGCAACGTCGCCGTTAGCCCAGGGACGACTTTGTCCATACCGGTCACTTTTAAACCTGAAGAGAAGGTCATATTGCTCGTCATAGATTGGTTTAAGACTATCGAACGCACACGGGTGTTTGACGTGGTCCCTGTCCCATGTGTTGGACAGTGCAAGTACGAGGACAGCATCGAGTTTCAGGGCAAAGATGGCAGCTTCCAAGTATCACTTCGGGCTGTGGTCCCCTGTCCGGCCCTCGAAGTTCCCGACACTGTGCTCCTTCCACTCTGTGCGGTGCATCAAACCGCTTCTGCTCCTTTTCTGCTGAAGAATCTCAGGTATCATATCATCCCGACCTTGACCTAAAAAAATGTCTGTGTTGGACTCTTAACTTTTCCGTCAATTGTCTTGCCCGTGTGATGTGTCTGTCACGCAGCAAACTGCACACGTACTTCCACTGGGAGTGTTCCGAACCTTTTCAAGTGAGTCCGGAGGAAGGCGTGCTGAAGCCCAGCCAGGAGATTCAGCTCATGGTTGTGTTCCAACCACAGCAGGCGCTCTTGTACAACAAACTGGCCGCTTGCCGTTTCGGGGAGGAAGGCGAAAAAGCCGACTGCTGCGTCGCCGTGCGTCTTCAGGGAGTGGGTACTGTCATTCTCGACCTACACACTTCCAAGTGTGTGAACACGTGAAGGCTGCATGTGGAATCATTCGCCTCTTATCTGGTTTGCTCTCCCGGTGAAAGCCAAGTACCCGTGTCTTCAGTTGAGAAGCCCGAGTTCGAAAGCTGATCAACAACATGGCGGTCCCGTGCTAAACTTTGGTTCTGTCGCAGTCGGACAAAGTGTGCAGAAATGTTTTGACATCTGTAATCCCTCGCATGTGAGTATGGCTGGATTTTAAAAGGGCCGGAAATTCAAATGGAATGCCGGAGTCTGATTTTTATTAAGTCTTTCATTCCACAAGACGTAGTTATACGTCTTTTTAAAATTAGGCCCCGCCTACCAAGGACGTACTTGTACGTCTAAGTCTTTTTTTTTTTGCGTCATAGAGAGGAGGAGGTCTGATGCAATCTGTGAATGAGAACAAGCCGTTTGCATTGTAAATCATGTAAAAAAAGCAACCAGTAGGTGGCAGTGGTGCCTCACGTGATTGAAATTCATGCTTAAAAAGCTTTTTGTAAAGCTCCTTTTCTCCGTTTTTTGCCCAGGAATCGCCATTTCCATGAAACTGAAATCAGTCATGCCGATTACTGAAGAATGGAAAAAGATTTGTTATTTTCGATTCAAATTCTGAACTCCATGTGTTTTGTTTTTTTCCCTTTTTGCGTGTCGCCGCCGTCTTCCAGGTCACTGCGTTTTTTTCCCTTGCCCGACTTTCTGGAGGGGTGCCCCTGTTGGGGTCCCAATTCGTCTGTGAAGTCAGCAGCAATCGGGTCGCTCCGGGTGGAAGCATGACGGCGAAAGTCACCTTTGTGCCAACTGTTGCCGATTCGGTCTCTGTGGAGTATTTGACGGTAGAATGCAAAGGGGCACTCAACCAAACGGTGCTCAAGCTCATTGGAAACTCGACGGGTATGACGCACAAATGCAACGAAACGCTGTCGGTGTTTGTGATCGTAGCAAGACAGAAACGCATCGCCGTACATGCCTCATTGTTTTGTTTGTTGTTACTAGGACCCAAGCTGTCTTTTTCTTCATCCGTGGTCGACTTTGGCTGCATTGAACTGGGAACCACGGCGTCGCAGACCATCGAGATGATTAATTCTTCGTGCGTTCAGGCGACCTACCAATGGGACCTCGACTGTGCCGGACACAGCGTGTTCAGCATCCAACCGCAAAGCGGCACCTTAGCCGCCAAGAGCTGTTTAACGCTGACCGTCTGCTACCTCCCCACCGTGCCTTTTGCCCATCACAGAAGCGTGCCGTGTTTTGTACTGCACGGGGTAAGGAAGTCGCGCTACCATACCACCATTCCGAGTCCGATACCACAAATACCGAGACTAAAACGTTGTCATGGCCAAGACCTACGGCATCTTTAAATCGTAGATGGAAAAACGCGGAACCTCAAATTCTTTGCATTTTGTATTAATTCCAAATCATATTAGGGAATATAAGAGAGCAAATGATATAGTAGTAACGAGCACGTTCGTAGTCCTGCCAGACTCCCGCTACCATTTAGTACTGGTACACTGTGCAACCGTGCGAGGAACAACAAGGCTGATATATTCACGTCCTCCGACCTCAGGTGCATCTTTTCTTTGATAGGCGCCGTTGTTCCTTGACCTGATCGGTACGTGTCACTCTGATCTGGAGAAACCAGCTGTACTGACACCAGAACATTTAGCCGACAGTCCAGAGGATCGCTCGGACATCATTAGCGTCTTGCTGCCAAGCAATAGCACGCAGCTGGATCCGCAGGCATTCGGCTTATGTGCGGATGAGGTGAATTGTGGTCCCGCCCTCAAAATGACGTTTCGGTCGGGTTTGTATGTCGTTTTCCTCAGGCGGCCATTTTCCCCCGTCCTTTTCCAGAAAGCGAGCCGACAATCAGATAATATCTCCATCGCCCGGTCGATGACTCCCAAGGAAGACGCCGACCGGCCCGGCTCGGCGGAAGCGGATTCCTCCGCTTTGTCCTCACCGTCCACACGCATATCGGCGGTGCCCAGCGAGCTGCTGTTCAATCACGTCACGTCCCCCTGGCCCAGGTCGACTTCATCCGCGGCTTCTCAGGGGGTGGCCATCACCAACAACTCCGCTGTGAAAGTCACGTAAAGTTGTCTCCCTCCCCATATTTGGGTTTTTTTTTTCCCCAAAAGAATGGATTTGACGCCACGGCTTTTTCTTGCAGCCTGATGTGGACCAACGCCCCGGACTCTCCCTTCTCTGTCTCTCCCTCCACACGTGAGCTGTCGCCACTGAAGTGCACCTCATTCAGAGTGACTTACAGTCCGAAGGAAGTGAACACGTTTCACGCAGCTCAACTGGAGTGCCTCGCTCTGCAAGTAGGGAGGACTTCGTGAAAAGTTTTGGGTCACTTTCTTTCAAGACTGTTGCATTTGTTAATCCCAAGCTGTTTTCGGGCAGTAGGCGGGGGACACCCTGAACCGGTTGCCAGGCAATCGCAGGGCACACAGAGACGAAAAACCATCCGCGCTCACACTCGCACCTCGGGACAATTTAGAGTTTTCAATCACTTTTTGGAACGTGGGAGGAAACCGGAGTACCCGGAGAAAACCCACGCAGGCCTAGGGAGAGCATGCAAACTCCATACAGGAAGGTCGGAGCCCGGATCGAACCCACAACCTCTGCACTTTGAGGTTGACGCGCTAACCACTGGACTACCGGACCACCCCTAATTACAATATGTGCTTTCGATATTTTGGCTATTTGGTTGCACTTTGGATTCCTGTTTGTCCTGACATGCAATATGCAGGATTTGAAGTGATGTATTCTATTTGTCTCCCCTTTTTCTGCCGGGATGCAGCAAAGTCCGTCTTGGAAGAACGAGGAACAGATAAGTCCCCCCTGGTGCGTCATCGTCCGAGTCATTGGACACTCCTTTGAGCGTGGCAAAGAGCACTTCTACCCACACTTCTCTCTTGAGCCAAATAAAGTGGTAAGCGTGACACCCGACAGCTACGGAAAAATAGTTGTGTTAAAATGTTCTCGATGGTACATAATAGAGAGACCGAGATACGGTTTCAAAATTTATGCATGTGACCTATGACCTGTACAACTCAATTGAATTTAAAAAAGGGAAAAAAAATGGAGAGAGGGGAATTTAAAAAAATAGAGAATTGCAGTCATGTGGTTGCACAAGTCTGCACACCCTCTTTCTTGTAAATGGGATGTGGCTGTGTTCGGAATCAACCAGTCACATTCAAACTTATGTCCGATGGGAGTCAGCACACCGTTGGAAATGCTTCTCATTAACCCCAAATACATTTCAGCTTTTCCACTCGACTTTCGCAGACATTTTTGCATGAGGCTAAAACATTTCCACATGTGTTTGGGAGAGTCCGTCTCCACGTGTTTTGGGGTATCGTCACACGAATGCTCGAAAACGTTTTCAAAAGATTCATTGGGCTCATTTTCATTTGGGAATGTCGACTTTTTATGTCCACTGTATCTGCCGCCGCTGTTTCCTTGCGCATCAACTCTTTTGCGCTTCACTTGTTGTAGGTATTCACAGGCCTTGACGTTCGATCCTATCAGACCTTGCTCCTCCGCAACAATTGCGAGCGGCCCCTCACCTTCTGTCGCAACCTCAACAAGAGCTTCGACCCCCCCTTGGAAGCGTCAGTGTCAGTGGTGCCGAGGTGCGGCTTGATCCCGCCTGGGGCCCACCAAATCCTCACCGTCATAACTACTCCCAAAGAAGACTCTCCCACCGAGGGAATCGAGCTGCGCCTCCAGTTCAATTGCAGCAATTACACAAAGGTGCAACACTGACGGGCCCCCGGTTGGGTGACAGCAACGTTCCCCACCCCCAGAGCTTTTTTTTTTTTTTTTTTCATGCACCTGTTTGCTTTACCTTGCTTTAGGAAATTACAGTTTTCAGCATCCTGGCAAAGATGAACGTGTCACTGAGCGGAGGGGGTACTTTATATTTCCAAGATACGTCCGTGGGCTCCCCGACCCACCAGACTCACATCATCAGAAACATCTGCCACATTCCTCTGGGGTGAGTTTCTTTCTATCATGTGGGGAAACGAACTTCTTTCGAAATCAGCACATCCTAAATCTGATCTTCTCTGATGATGGCGTGATAGCTTCCAATGGAACATCCATTACTCAGACCAACATCTCATCTCTGTTCAACCGGAAGCCGGTGAACTGCAAGCCAACGAGTTTGCGGTAAGAGACGGTCTGTTCGGACCATCTGAAATCATCCAAAGAGCTTTTAAAAAAAATATACATTTTTTTAAACACCTTTTGGGGGCCATTTGGACATCACAGCAGCAGAAATGGTCCTTTAATCCAAAGGAAGAGAAAACATATGTCCTTGAACCTGTCCTCATCATCTGGCCAATTCAAAACCCCAATTATAACAAGTCCATCCTTACCCTCAAAGTCATGGGAAAAGGCGCCAAAGGCTTCATACAGGTACGGCTATTTACGTATCCATCCGTCTTGCTTGATTACAAGTGTCGGGCCCGTTTGTTAAAAAAGTGGCGCGACAGCCGCCAATGAGCACAAATGTGGATTTGCATTCCCTGCGCAGGCGATTAAAGAAGTCTTGGAAATGGGAGATACGATGGTTGGACGTGCTCAGTCAATTGATGTTCCCCTGGTGAACAACAGTACCTGCTCAATCTCCTTCAGTGTTTCCATTGAGCAGACGCTACAAGATGAGCAACTTCATCCGGACCTTCAACCTGCGGCCATTGGTATGCGCTACCTTATAGTTTTTCCCTTTCCCAACCTTTAGTGAGCCTATGCACATTTTGCATGAGAAAAACCTTTGATTGACCACGATTGAGTTTTTTTCGTGACCACTCCCACAACGGCGCAGCAACCTGCCGCTGCACATATAGTTATGCCAAACGGTGTGCCGGATTTATGCCGGTCATGAAAATAGAGCCCGGAGTCTTCTTCCAAAATGAGGCAGAAGTTTTATTCCAGGCAGCACGACTGCTTAGCACGTCGGCCTCACAGTGCAGAGGTGCAAGGTTCGATTCCGGCTCTGGCCTCCCTGTGTGGGGTTTGCATGTTCTCCCCGTGCCTGCGTGGGTTTTCTCCGGGTACTCCGGTTTCCTCCCACATTCCAAAAACCTGCACGGCAAATTAATGGAACACTTGAAATTGTGAAAGTGGATAGTTTGGATAGTTTCCTCTGGCACAGTGTTTGAGAATCACTGCTCTTGTACTTTTGGTGTCCATCCTCATATGTCTCTGTGTCTTTAATAAGTCCAACCTGAAACTTACTGAGTCGGACTTGATCTTTCCCAGCCCTGCAACTTGACTGTGAAGGGGGAACCGTGGCCTCGCACTCTACCTTTATGCTCCGAGCCACATTTCGGCCAGATCGTCAAGCCCACTACAGGTGGACCATCAGCTACCAGACACTGAGTTGCAGCGGTACAGACAGAAAACACACATGCGCTTGAAAGAACGACACTTGTTTTCAGCTCGTTTCATGTCGTTGCTCCTCCCCAGGCGTGCTGTTGTGCCCTCCGCAAGCGGTGTGCGAAGTGCGCGGCAAGGGCGTGTTCCCCACCATGCAGGTGAGCGACGTGTGCAGCGGCGGCGGCGCGGCTTGGCTCAATAAGTCGTACGTGTGGGAACTCCTCTCGGTGGACTGCCTCAACACGCAGCTACTCTCCATCCCCTCCCCTGTGGAGCACACCTACAGAAGCCCCAGAAGCCACAGGTGAAGCGCACGGGAGGATTCTTGAAATATCAATGGATTTTGCGGTGTTTTTCCAAAATCGGAACGATTGTGGCACCGTCACCGTGTGGTTGGTTGTCTTTGTAGAATGGCCAAGTACCCGGCCATCTTGATCAAAGCCATGCTGGATGTTAACTTCAGTGCGGCTCCCCTGAATTCTGAACCCTCGACGTTTGCGTTGGTCTTCTACAACCCTGGCAGCATCCCCGTCGAGTGGTAAGTTAAGATAATGTGTCCACGGCCTGCTTCAAATGCCGCTTCCCGTCACATGACCAAACTCAGATAACAGGTGCGCCATGAGTGGTCGTTACCCGAGCCCTTGGCCACTATGATGTCATTTTCAGTCCACAGCAAGTGGCAGTACAAGGCAAAATGGCCGCCCCCTGAGTTGGATTCAAACAGCTTGATTTTTAGTTCATACTTCACAAACGCTTTGTTCATCAGAATACAGTCTTTTGACAAGTGGGGGCCATTTTTTAAATTGTTCTGTTTTCAACTGGATATGAAAGATGGAGTTCCAAAAAGTGGGGTGAAAATTGTTGCAATCATTCTTCATCCGTGGGGTATCTTGATGGAAGCACGTCACAGATATATGCACGCACACATCGGGTAATGTGTCTCCTATAATGTCAAACATTTTTGTACCGATTTACTGAATTGCTTCCTCTTGAAATTTAGGACATTCTTGTTTCCAGACGACCAACAGGTAGAATTCAAGCACTGGAGTCAGCGAGAAGAGTTATGTCACAACGAGCTCGAGCAGATGCAGGCATGTCATAATTCTTCTTCGTCACATGTGACATCAATAGAGTTTGGGTGACGGCTTTTAATGTCAATGTATTTTCCGGATATTTGCAGGTTGTGGAGCTTTTCAGCGTTTCTCCACTGTCCGGAACTATGCTTTCTGGACAGCAGAAAGCAGTACAGTTCAGCTACAGGTCAGACACGATCACAGAGGGCAGGGCGTCTCAAAATGGTTTACTGTTCTCTTGAGAAAGGAGAGGCTTGACTTTAGCCAGCTGCCTAAGATGAAAGAAGCCGGATTCAACAACGGCACAAATTTGCCGGTCTAATTTCAAATCACTGTCCAGTTTAAGACCCAAGTTCGAGACTTTTGGCTTAAGATAAGGAGCCAGGGGGTCCAAGTCCGCAGGATGAGATATACAAGGGTCACTGCAGCCAAACACCATCGCATCTGTCTTCTTTTCATTGAAATTCAAGAAATGTTGTCCCATCCAGGTCTTGATTTCCTCTAGAGAGGATAAACATGAAGGTTTGAATGTTTCTTTAAGATGGAGCCCAAAGGGAGCAGATACAGTGAGAACAGCAGAGGCCCCAGAATTGAGGCCTGTGGAACACCACACAACAGTGAAGCAGTTCGTCACAGAGCAACCAAGGCTAACAAAAAATTCTGTCCGCTAAATAAGACCTCAACCACTGTGATTATCTTCTGCGGTTAAACTTTGAATTTAATATCAGAATATTCTGACTTCATCTTGGAAAACTACTACTTTATTGTGGTCAGATTGGCTTTTTATCCGAGCAAAATATGTCTTTGTTCTGGTAAACAATACCGCTTTTTTTTTGAGAATTTAAAAAAAATAAAGCTCATTGCAAATGTTTTTCCTTTCAAAAATTGACTTTCTTAATGAAACAGTCTGACTTTTTTCAGTTACAAAAATTATGATGTCATCTGGGAGTGCACATTGATGTTTAATCAATGTGAGGACTAGGAGGGCTGTCCTTGGGTGTTGACCTGCGAATGACCCAGTCAATGAGCAAAATGACTGATGTGTGTTTTGCTCTTCCATCAATGTGCCTTTTACAGCCACGTCGTTGCTGGGACGCATCAGTTGCCAATCATATTGAAAATCTCACACGGCAGAGAGATCTTGGTAAGTTACTGCTCCAAAAGATTGGATTTGCTTTGCTTATCATGACCTCTTCTGACATGCTGCACGTGTCCGAGGAAATGTGAATTTAGCTAACCAGTTGCTGTTTTTTTCCCTGACAGCTGAACTTCCAAGGGGTGACAGTGGAGCAAGACAGACCGCATCTGTACTTTTTATCCAGGCATCATGTTTTCACCCCGATCATGATCGGCGGTATGACCCCTCCGATGCAGGTGGGACTCGAAACGTTGGCAACCTTATGCCCCGTCGTGTGAGCTTATTCATACCGTGGTCCTCCGCCCCAGCTGATGTCACATCATACGCCACCCTACCAGGCCCCGCCTCTTCAAGGCACATGCATATTCATACCCGTACGCCGCAATATGTCGAGTATTTTGTTTACATCTTCTGCCGCTACAGTGAAACCCCGCTACAACGAAACCTACATGGGCGAAAATACCCCCCTAGTGTGAAAAAATGTTCATGCATGAAAGGCATTCCCACTTTTCTGCTCCCCCTACTACGAAAAGTCCCCCTGTTCCGTGAAGTGTCAAATAAGTGTATGCTCATACTTTTGCACTATGGAATAAAAATAAAAAGTACACATATACATTTTTTTTGTACATTTGTAAAGATATACGTTTTTGTGTACATTTGCGACAGTGAAAAGTTCCCTGTTGTGAAACATTTCTTGCTGCAAACACGATTTAGTTGTAGAGGAGTTTCACTGTATTTGCCTTTGTGCCGTTAGACGTACGACCTTTACAACGGCGGCGATGTTCCTGTCCGTTATGAAGTGGACGCCGGCGTGCTGTCGCAGCTCCAGGAGAACAACTTTAATCAGCCGCTGCTGTGTTGCCTCAACCCGGAGGGAGTCGTCCTACCGGGGAAGATGGCCAAACTGGAGTTCATTTTCTCTCCGCTGGAGGCCAAGATGTACACCGTACGCGTCAAGTCGGAGGCGCTCCTCAGCTGTCCCTTTTGACCAATCGTGACGTCAGGTCATTCAGGAATTGTCTGTCAGCTTCCAATGACAGTCTGTCTTGTATGTGTCGTCCATTACCAGATGGACGTTCCTATTCACGTCCGACATGGAGAAACTACTGTGGTGAGGTTCGATGGCTGCGGCTTAGATACGCAAAGAGATGTGTTCCCAAGCAGTGAGACCAAACCTGCACCCCCCGTACGGAAGATTCCCCTCCCCGGGCAGGTCAGATCGGAGAAGTACACTTGTGTTCAAAAGAATCCAATTCGAACGTAATGTGTTCAAAACTATGAATTCCCTTTGAAATTCTCCTGAGAACACATTGGACATTTGAAAATGTCCGTCTGTGTGTGCAGAGTGGGTTTCTTTCCACGGACAGCATCTCTCTGGGTGAGATCCCGGTGTGCTCGCACTCTTCCAGAGTCTTCTTCCTCACCAACGTGTCCTTAAAGGAAATCTTCTACAAATGGTGTTTGACTCAGGTGAGCGTCGCGCAGCCTGCAAAAAAGAGCTGCATCACAGGACAAATTTGAGCAGAGCAATCAATTATTCTGTTTTGGGTTTTTTTTTCTTCTCTTCGTTGGATCGAGGGTTTTCAACGTGCCAGCTGACAAAGACTGATGGGTTCTGTTTTGTATCTGTGTAAGGTGATCCGTATCCAGCCTAAACAAGGCCTCCTCCGTCCGGGCGAGAGCATCATTTGTGTAATGACCTTCATGGCAACCGACTTCCCCATGATTTATCATCTCGACATCATATGTCAGGTATCACCCGCATGATGAGGAGTAGTTATTATTATTATTATTATTGCATTTATGTAGATGCTTTTACAATAATTGTACTGTCAATTAGTTCATGTTTTGATTTTTTTTGTATATTCTTTACTGTGATTTTTGTGATTTTTTTATTTATTTTTTTTATTACTTTTTTAAAAAAATTATATTCCTTTCCATTTTTGAAGCATTTACGAACAATTCTATTCATTTCATACCTCTTGTTTGGCTATATTTAGATTTTTCTTTCTACTACAATTTGAATTTTGTATTTTTTAGGTTTGTCATTTTTTTATATCTTATTCTGTTCAGAATCACTGTTCAGTGATTGTGATTAATATTATTATTACCTAGAGTTTATTTATATTACTCTATTTTTTTCTTCCACTCAATTTGGCCTTTGAGATGATTTTTTTTTAACTCGTGGTTTTCTTTAAGTCCTATTTTGCAGAATGCCATTTATTACCGTTTGTATGCTTCTCATTATCGTTCTTATTATTCACACTTCCTATTCTGTTTCTCCTCCCGTCACCTTCCAGCTGACTGAGCAGGCCGCACTGGCGCAATATTCTGATTCTCTGCGGCGTTGGGAGCAGGAACGAGAACAGCAGCAAAATGAATTCACCATCACGGAGCGGAAGGTTCTGGTCGCTCAGGTCTGAGCGCAGTCATAGCGCCTCTTCAAAAGAGACGCCCGTGACGATGCGCCACTTTTTGTCCTCTTGTTTGCCACAGGGCTGCGCGGCTGCCGCTCAAGCTAAAGAGCCGCCCGCGGGCAAACATAAGGTGACCCTACCACCTATTTGTAGCCGGGTAGCACGAGCCGAGCAGCGGGCTCAGTCTGAAGCCGTAAAAGTGTGGAAACGCCCGACAGCGCCTCAGCCTACGCTGCTTCATGTGGAGGTGACGGCGCGCTCCTATCAGTCGCAGGAATATCGCCGATATTTTCCCAACCACTTCAATAATCGCTTCAGGTAAACCGTTGAACCTTTCAAGAAGTGATTCCAAAACTTGTGTCGTTGAGTTTCGCCACAACTCTTTCCTGATTCTTTGTTTTTAATGTATTTTGATGAGAGCAGCTGACGAACGACGAACACAAAAAAACCCCAAATCACAACTGCCGTGTTTTTTTTTTTTTAAAGCATTTTATAAGTGTCTCTTACTTTCAGAGCGTCATGGCAGTCTGCTTTCTGCCGACAGGTGTTTCCAAACGATCAAACCTTTGAGGCCTAAAATATTGTCGGACACGCTACTTCAAGAGGGGCGCCCATTGCAGACGCTGGGGCCCGAGCGACACTTCCTCGAGCATGTCATCACGTCTCTGATCAGGTAATGTCGTCCTTTAAAGACAAGACGAGCGCAAGAAAGCTCGCTGGTTATCAATGGACTCCATCATGATCATTGAGCCTTCCCATTCAGAATCAATATTGACTCGTGCGCCTTGTTTCAGGTGTACTTCTTCATAGTTCAGCTTTTTCAGTGGTTCTCAAAACTTTAAAAAAAAATTTAAAAAAACTCGGTTGTACTTTTAGGATGATTTCATATTCCTTCTTTCTTCCTAGGAGCATATTGGATGACGTCGCCTTTTCCCAGTCTCTGCTTACTTTGGCATCCAAGCCCCTTTTCTACAAGCCGAAAGTCATCTTCTCCACTCCGTCGCCGATCCCACAACCGCTTATCGGGTTGGACGAGACCAATCCCGATCTTCACGTTCGCTCAGACAGCTCGGGAACGGCGGGAGGCTACGGGACGAGGCCGAAAATGGCGCCGCGCCCTGAACACATACCGGTAGGCGTGTTCAACGATATATTACTCAACACTCTCCAGAACGTGATGATGGAGGCAGCCAGAGGAGATCTGGACCTCATCGAGCACCACAGAGTGTCCTCGCCAAATGTCTCTATCAGGTAAAGACACCTTCCTCGTAAATTCATCGCAATTAAAGGAGACCTGTTGTGTGGCACGTTTCACAACTTAAAATGAAATGCTTTTATTTTCATGGTTGGCTGGGGTGTCGTCTTTCACCCCTTTGTGTCCAGACTGCAAATGAATGGCGCTTGCGCAAAGTCACCACCGGCACATTTGACCGTACATCATGACCCAAATGATTTGCTAGATGTTTTCATTTCTCTCCTGGGGGGGGGCTGGCACTGCGGGGACACAAATATTTGAATACAAACAATTAAAAAATATAGATATATACTTTTTCAATAAAATGTCCCCTTTAAATGAAAACCTCTTCGAAGCAAATCTGCTCAGATGATGTTTCTTCCTTTAGATCCAGGAGGTACCCCACTGCCAAAGGCAAGAAGGATGACAAGGAGACACCCCAAAACAAACCAACACATGCCGAGCTATCATCAGAACATCACACAGACACAAGTTAAATTTGATATCTGGATAATGCCATCTCATATTCGACTTCCTTCATCTACCCGGCAGTGAGCATGGCACCTAACCTGCACTCAACGTACCCAAGCACTAGCTCCTTTCCACAAGTCTTAAAATGCATTCAGGTTTGATGATATACATATTTCAGTCATATAATTTATTCAAACTACCCAAGAGAAACCATGTGAGACAGTTGAGGCTGGTTTTCAAATGGGAAAATAATAAAGCACACATTGCACATTTCATGATCTGCACATTTAAATTGTAATCATTGTACATGTCGTAAATAAAACGCTTTCATTTGAATGGCGCATTTTACATTGTTGATGACACACATTTTGTTGTGTGTGTTAGTGGTAAAGGTGACAATTGCTGCCATCTGGTGGCCACCTTTGGGCGATTCAGTCAGACTTGGCAGGACTGTAATGTGCCGTTCAGGCGTCCTCCATCTTAAACTCATTAACATTATGAAATCCTATTAAAAATGTCTGCTCAATACTTATTCGTAACGATAGCAGGTGGCAGAGTGTAGATTATAGCGGAATGCTCATGAAGTCAAATTTAATGGGCGTGACGACGGCAGGTCAACAATTTGAAGTGTCCACTTAAATCCACTAGATGGCGCGCAATGCAAACAATCCTCTGATTGCCACTCCAGGTACTTCATTTCTTTCTGTTGCTTTGGTTCACGACGCCGGACTGAAATTTTCCCGACTTTGTGGATTATTTCTTGTCATTCTGTTTCTTTCGACGGGGTCATGGCGGCAGTTTTCATTAATAACTGGCAAGGAACCCTCGTATGACAGTAATTCGATGGAACCGAACTCTTGGCAATCTCAGTACAGTTTTGCCTGCTGGAGTCAGGCAGGCAAGGACCCGAGTCATTCAGTCAGGCATGCTTACTTGGCAACATTTGTATCGGTTCTCTCACCGCACCTGCCCCGTAATCTAATCGAGGAGGCCAGTGTTTCGCAGCCTTTATCAGACCGAGACACATATTTTACATTGCAAAGATCTCTCGGCACACCAGCGCGTAAAAAAATGTCACCGAATGACGATCCCGTCTGAATGGACTCTCAAAAATCCTGAAACGGTGGCTCGTGTCATTGCCCTTGAAGCTTTTCTTCTGCTTTGTCTGAATGTCAACAGGTGTCTATACGCAGGTTAATAACACTGTCTGCCTGTCAATATATGGATGGCACTGGCAGAGATTGATGACCCAACGATACATTTGACATAAATGAATCCATGTTGGCACATTCCCACCCGACTTGGATTGATCCCTTCCTATGTTATGTTTTACTACTTCCCCGTCAAAGAAGAACCCCAAATTGTTTGAGTGCAACTGCTTTCTCTGCCCAATCGTCTCCTTCACATGACGCGCGTCGGGCGTAGCTCTTGCGTGGCCTTCCCAGGGACGGCTGCGGCTCCTTTCAAGCGTTTTCAGGCTGTCACGTGTTTGTGCATCGGACCTAATTTGAGCTGTCACATCAAATATCACCTCGGATGGGATTCCGAATCACTTTTGATCATAATCACCCGGGAATTTGTTTAGTGGATTTGGCAGCAAAGACTCGCCATTATTTTTGCTCCTCCCCCCCGTTTTGTGGGAAGCAAAGAGGCACGTGTGTAGTAAAGAGAAAAATCGAGTGGAGGGGAATTACAATGAAGAGATACTGTAGGTGGTGCGTTCTGGCTGACAGTAGGGATCCATTTCACGCCCAAATGAAAGCAAAGTAAAGGGGGGGGGGGCGGATGTGTGTCAGGCATGTGTGCGATAGGTGTGGTAGGACACGGGTTTGGTTGTGTCAGCATTTGCGGAAGGAGGGAGGGGACCCCCTTCATCACCCGGCCTGTTGCTCCCCCACTCCAGCGCAACCACACAGCACATTATTGCACGTCGTTATTTATCCTGATGATTTCTGTCCGGACATATCAGGTCCGTGCGGACGATAATGTTTGTACAGCTCGATATTAGAAATCATACATTTCCAACATGTACTTGACCTCTGAGCCTTTCTCCCTTTGTCATGGTTAGTGTGAGAAATGATGGAGAGAACCCTGGAGGAGAATGAAAGAGGGTGACTCCCTCCTTGGAGATGATCAAGCATGCAAAAAGGGTGTTGGAGTTTGTGTCGTCATGACGGCAAACAAGGATACAGCCGTGCACTGACATGCGATTGAGCCGACATGTGACTTCTTCAAGATGCGAGCTGTCTTTGGAGCGAAATACCGATGATAACCAACATTGACATTCTGAAGAATTTAACGCAAGGGTAGCATATACAGACTGAACGAGAGGGGTCCAAGGACTGACCCTTGAGGGACCCCACGTCATGGCCACTTGCTCAAATTCAAAACTTCCAACGGTCACCAAATAGCTCCTTTCCTCCAAGTAGGACGTGACCCATTTTAGGACTCTTCCTTTTCATCCCACTCAAGTTTCCAACCTGTTCAACAGTATGCTAAGATCAAATGTGTCAATCGCTGCACTGAGATCCAATCACAATCCCTGTGTCAGATTCTGTCTGGGATGGGAATTGATCGAAAAATCCATTTGAGTTCAAGAAATGGTTGAGTTGATTCAAGACCACTTTCCCAACACCGTTGGTGAAGAAGGGAAGCTTTGAGATGCATCTAGAATTTGCTTTCAAGTAGACAGCCTGCATTCTCCTTTTTAGAAGTGGCTTGACTGCAGCTACAGTATCCATTGAATTAATTCAAAAACTGTATGTTTTATAAAGTACAATATTTGAGATTGCTATTTCCCCAAATTTTATTTAAAAAAAAAAAAACACAACATTTCCAAACATTGTGTGCTTTTGTTAGGGAGACTGGAACGGATTCCTTGTATTTCCATTCATTGCAATGGGAAAAGATCATTTGGGAAACGGGCATTAATGTAAGTATGCGAACGTATTTGGAATATTACGACTATCATGTCGCAAAATGAGCTCGCCATTCTCAGCACATGGTATCCATTGCCAGCTGGGACCGAATCACAAAACTCATCCCTGCAGATGTGCCGCAAATTCGCGGGACATCTTGGAACGCCTCTCGGCTCTGCGGTGATGACGATGGCGGTGACGGAAACGTCACGCCGTGAGTAACGGGGGTAATTGGAAAGTAGGCAAGTGAGCCGTACGCTCTCGGGGAAAAGAAAGCAAGAGTGGTTTTGGACATTCCTTCCAAAATCAAGAACCAGCGCGTCCACCTGCTCGCAACGGGGGGGAATCCTACGGAGCACGTTGCGCACTTGCGGTCAGGCTCTGGCGTTGTACGCTAGCAGGTCATTCATTTCCTTTTCAGGTTGACTTTGGCACGATGGATGCACGGCGCAGGTGGCCAAAGTACTCCAAAGTCTGTACTTTAGTACAATTACGCATACTGGTGTACCTAAGTACAGACTATGGACTTCACTCATCTGCCGCCAGCTGTTCTCAAAGCACAATTAGAGCAATCGTGACTCATCCGGAAAGACCCTCTTCATTGAAAAAAACCCACTTGACCCAAAGATTTGCATGGATGGCAGGAACGCGTTGCATTCCAGTTGACAAATCGTATCAACTTGCATGAAGCGGCTTGTTGCATGGACGCCGATTGTGACCGGTCCAAAGGTAGGCGGCTGCAAAATGGCCGGCAAACGCCCATTATTCGGCGTTGTCATTTCTTGACCCTCACAGCAGAAACGCAAAAAAAGCAAGCGTGCAACTCGGCTAACAAGGTGAAATATGACGTTGTGGACGCCTATGTACAAGAATTCGATCCGTATACATGATGTACCGTGCGGATCTTCTGGACGAATGCTGATGATGGCCATCTGGTGAGGGCTCGTGTCGTGTCTCCTCCCAGCAGGCAACTAAAGCTGTGAGCCAAGACCCCAGGCCCAACACCCTGCTGGACTTTGAAATCAGATCTTTATTGTCCGTATAGCCTCGGCCAAGTATGAAAAAAAAAAAAAATCAGCCCTCCCTTACAAAACACACTCGTCCGGCAGCGAGGGAAATTGCAAGTGAGTAGCGGCCCAAAGAGACAGCGAGAAGGAAAGTGGAAGAAATGCGTCGTGTGAAACGGAGGTGGCCAGGGAAGCGCCCGGGTAAAAAGTCACCCGCGGTTATTCAGAGGGCATCGAAACAGAGCACGTTTTCAAACCGGTTGCGGTTTTCAGCTCCAACCGAGACCGAACATCAGAAGTTGAAATTTTGCAAAGGCCCTTTTGAAACTCGAATGTTGGGTGTACACGCACACACGTGCACGGTGGCAGTTTCTGATATGCGCAATATGTGCGGCTGCACGGGCCGCCGTTTCCGAAATGCCAAATGCATCTTTGCAAGGAAATCAGTGGCGCTCCACAAGAGTTATACGCAGGTTTCCGGAAGAATCCAAAAGTTGTGGTCGTTACCGTTATTTAGAAAAACGTTTTGTTTTCCGAGTCAACTTTGTTCAAGCCATCCCGATCCCACAAATCTCATTTGGCAAAGAAATTTTGAAGGATGTCGAAGTTTCTGTGATGATGATGTGACGACTTTTTTCCTCCATGTTACAGAAAATTGTGAATGGGTGAGTTTTCCCATGAAAAATGGAGGATTCATTTTATTTTATTTTTCTAATGACTATCTGCGAATTTGCGAATGTTGAGGGTCCATGCACTGCATACACAATCACGACCAGAATATGCAGGAGCATATTTGTGATGCTTGCTTTGATATGATGGCAAAAAGTTGCGGTCCCGAGGAAGTCGTATTTCAATTGGTGGCAGCCCGTCTGAGAGTAATTCTTCTTTCTGAAATGGGGGAGAGAGCCACGCAGGAATATTGGAACCCGGAACCTTCCGAGGTGAAGCAGACCACCCCCGCAGGCGCCCATCCAGGTGAAAGCAGTTTTGATCGTTGACTTCACGTCTTCTTGCCCTCGATGAGGGCTGCGGAAATATCAAAGGTAGCCCACACCTGCGATGACGTCAGCCCATTCCAGCAGCCTCCACCATAAACATCAAGTCTCATTGGAGCCGTGTTTACGCTGATCGTGTGTGTTTTGGCCTCTTGCTGCCCTTTTTTTTTTTTTTTTTTTTTGTTTAGGCGGATCTCCGCGCGGCTAATTGCAGCGTCTCAGCTCTCCTGGTCGCGTCTCGTCTCTGTGCTCGCTCCACCACGCCTGGAGCGACGTCACACGAAGGTGCGACAAGAAGACGGCCGCATTTTTCCTCCCTTCATCATCCAAAGAAAACACACTGACACACACCGTGGTCCTCCTCCTCCTCCTCCTCCTCCTCCTCCTCCTTTGCAAGACCTCCTGTGAGTCATTTCCAAAGCGCAAAAGACGAGCCGGAGCAAGCCGAACGGAACCACCGATCCACCCGCTGTGCCTCCTCCTCATCATCGGACGTCTTCTTTTGGATTGATTTTTTATTTTTTATTTTGGGTGGGGGTGGAGTGGGGGAGTGGGGGTGATGTTTGATGAAGCTCCGTTGGCGGTTCCGGAGAAGCCACGTTTGGATCGCGTTTTGGGCTCACCACGTCGGGGAACTTGGACCGGGACCGAACCGGAGCGACCATGGACAGCTTAAGCGTCCCTTCGGACCTCGCCTGTGTCACCTCTTGACCGACTTCGCCGCGCATGATTAAGATGCGGCCGACAGGAGGGGAGCTGGATGATGAACTTTGATTGACTTGACACTTTCCTGCACACAAAAAAAAAAAAAAAACAAGAGGAGGATTCCGGTTTTTTTTTTTTGGACATCCAAAAATTAGCTGGAAGTTGTACAGCGCTCAAAGATGTCGGTTCGCCTGTCCCGACCCCAACTGGCTCTGTTCTTTATCTTGCTTTGCCCGGTCAACATCATCGGATTGTGGTGGTAAGTCAAATCGATATCCTGGATGTCAAGTGACGAATATTTTATGGCCGCAACGCAACGACTTTTGAGTTTTGCGCGCACATGCGTGGCGCAGTTTTGTGGCTATCTATCTATCTATCTATCTATCTATCTATCTATCTATCTATCTATCTATCTATCTATCTATCTATCTATCTATCTATCTATCTATCTATCTATCTATCTATCTATCTATCTATCATAAACACGCACCATTTATTTGGAGAGCAGATTTTAAGCTTAATAATGATAACGAAATTTAACTTATTCTGTTTTTCAAACAAGACATTTTGAATTTCATGTTTTTTTTTTGCTAAACTTAAACTGTCTTTTGTCTTGGGACATTTTGTCATGATTTTTGTGGGTCTGAAAAAAATAATTGTCCGTGGTTTAATTAAGTTTGTCACGTTTGAATTTCCAGAATGGTAGCTGGAATTTGTTGCTCAGACATTTTTTTCACAGCACTGAATGTTTTATGTGACTTCTGTGTGTCTGTGTGTGTGTGTGTGTGTGATTTATTTAATTTTAGAAAACTGGAATTTACTTCATGAGTTTGGCACAGAATTAATAGTTTTTTTAAACTTAAATTTATTGAATTTATTTAAAGAACTGTTTTTAAATTGCTATTAATTGGTGGGATGACTGGAATTTTTCGTGATTTATTTGGACAAACTCGTTTTTTTTAAAATTATTATTGGGTAAGTAGAAACCTGGAATTTGTAATGTATTTTGGGTGTAATTTTTATCCATGATTCTTAGAACTTGATATTTCTGTCTGTCCATCTGTTTGTCTGTCTGTCTGTCTTCTGCTGATTTAAAGCTGGGAAAAGGCTTTGTTTATGGAGAACTTGAGCATTCGGAGAATAGGAAATAAGAAAGAAAGAAAGTGGGCGGTGATAGCTGTCGTCTCATTGCCTGCAGTTGTGTGTGTGTGTGTGTGTGTGTGTGTGTGTGTGTGTGTGTGTGTGTGTGTGTGTGTGTGTGTGTGTGTGTGTGTGATTTATTTAATTTTAGAAAACTGGAATTTACTTCATGAGTTTGGCACAGAATTAATAGTTTTTTTAAACTTAAATTT
>CAAKHF010010534.1:0-17711 GCA_901007745.1 Hippocampus kuda | reverse complement strand
TGAGGATAAGCGGATTGGAAAATGGATGGATGGATTTGTGTGTGTGTGTGTGTGTGTGTGTGTGTGTGTGTGTGTGTGTGTGTGTGTGTGTGTGAAATACCGATGTCAGCTAACATATTATGATCTCAGATTTTTGACAGGCGGGATACTAGTTTGGTCACCTTGTGATTGACACAAGAATTGCCCTGTGCATTGGCTGTCTATGCGTAAAGGTACACGGAATTGCTCTCTGTCGGAGATATGCATGGTGACACTTTTCCAGAGTAAATGCAAATCTCAGGGCTGACGCTGAATCATGGACAATTCTTCTGAACGATTCTTTAGAATAAATTGATTCTACCGAGTGAAAAGGGGTCTCACACGGGGCACCTTGCAAGCAAGGACCACCACTGTTCTCAGCTGAAGAGCTGCGGCCCTATTTGCGCGCGTGTTCCTTTGACTCCGACATCACTTTCCGTGCCTGCATGTGGTGATCTATGCAACACAAATATTCAGCAGTATGAGAGTGGAATTTCCCCTCGAGGAATTTCCCCTTGAGTATAATAGAAATGCATGAAGTGGGTACCACCTACCATACATTACGAGCAATTCTCGTTCTTGATGGTGATGGCGATGGTGGTAATAATCCTCCATTTTGCCTATTGATGTCAGAGCTACCGTTTATAAATTAATATGTGAAATACAGTATACTGTGATAGAGGTCTCATTGTAATCTACGGTGGTGCATTTTGTCATTCGATTTTTGGCTCCGGGAGATATTAAACATTTCAAAACATCTTAATATCCAAGGTGTCATAGCTGTTTTAGTGTGTCTTGCTTTTTTATTTTCAGCTTAGCTGACTACTAACATCTGTAGTTCCAATGTTATTCCGCTTGGGAGGTTGATGATGGGCTATTACCGCAACAAAGCTACTGACAATGGACAACTAGACACACCAACATTTTCCTCAAAGTACTTGCACACCCCTGAGATGCTATCAAGGTCCTCAGAGGATGGGCTGTGATTAGCATGGTTACTGTGATTGCTATCATCTTGGCCCATCACGGTCGTTATCAGCAGAGCATTTCCCAGTATGCTCTTTTGAGCTCAGTGATGTTTCCCCTAATGTGAGCTTGGGGGAATATTGCAGGGAGGCATCCTCCATAAACACCTTGTTATCTCTCAGTCCTTCTCTAATTTTCTCGCCGTTCAATCACTCTCATTCATTTCCACATCTTTCAATGAGGCGTGTCAGGCCGCACAGCACGGTGGGCGACTGGTTCGCGCGTCGGTCTCGCGGTGCAGAGGTGCTGTGTTTGATTCCGGCTGCGGCCTTCCTGTGTGAAGTTTGCATGTTCTCCTGCTTGGGTTTTCTCGGGGTACTCCAGTTTCCTCCCACATTTCAAAAACATGCATGGCAAGCTGATTGAACACTCAAAATATTCCCTCGGTATGATTGTGAGCATGAATGGTTGTTTGCGTATGTGTGCCCTCCGTTTGGCTGGCAACCAGTTCAGGGTGTGTCCTGCCCGAACACAGCTGGGATTGGCTCCAGCACGGCCGCGACCCTCGTGAGGGTAAGCGGATTGGAAAATGGATGGATGGATATCTGGTATATATGGTATATAGTAATTACGTTTCTAAAGCAGCTCATTGCAGTACCTCACAAGTACAAGGGTATTTTTTGTTTTTGTTTTTTTGTAACTTAGAGCTTGGTGGGCCATGTGGCTGACATGTCCTCTTCACAGTAAATGGTCCTGGTTGGACATGTTGACCTTTCTAGATTGATTATGTTCTTCCCGAGCTTGGGGGATTTGGGTTTCGCTCCTAAATTCCGTACACGCTGCAGGTTAATTTGAAACTGTAAATAGCTTCTGAATGGTTGTTTGTCTCGCTTTCACGATCATGATTCACTGGTGTTCATTCCATGCTATACTCCTCCTCCTGTCCAAATTTAGCTGGACTAGACTCCATCCCACCTGTTAAATGGTAGAATGGACAGATGGATGGGCTTGTTCAGCCCTGTGATTGATTGGCGATCATTTCATGCAGGGTCCCATCTTTCACCTAAAATCACCTTGAATGGGTTTCATTTTCCCCATATGACCTCCACCACAATTGATATAGAAACTGGATGGATTTCTTTTATTTATTTTTTCCCCCCAAAATACAACTGTGGAGAAATGTATTTGGAAATACGCATCCATCTATTTTAGGTTTAGGATGTGATCGAGCTGGAGCCTGTCAAGAAGAGTGGGGCGCTGTTAATAAATTTACAAACCGTCAAAACTGGAGGTGTTCAAAGGTGTTTTTTGTGCATTTTCCAGTGTACGCCCATGAGAGGTGACCGATATTGCTATTTAATGTGTTTATTGGTTACGTTTAACTCCTCCTCCTCCTGCTACCGATGGACGTCACCAAGTTCCATCCATTTTCCGATCCGCTTTATCCTCCCAAGGGTTGCTGGAGCCGATCCCAGCTGTCTTCGGGCAGTAGGCGGGGGACACCCTGAACCGGTTGCTAGCCAATCGCAGGGCACACAGAGACGAACAACCATCCACGCTCACACCTAGGGACAATTTACAGTGTTCAATCAGCCTGCCATGCATGTTTTTAGAATGTCAGAGGAAACCGGAGTACCCGGATAAAATCCACGCAGGAAGGCCTTCGTCGGGATCAAACCCACAACCACTACACTGTGAGTTCTATGCGCTAACCATTGGATCACCGGGCCACCCACGTCACTGAGTTGTTGTATCAATATTCTATTTTGTTAGTGTCACAGTTTTTTTTCATCATTTCCACAACATTTTGTAAATGTTGTCACTGCAACTCGGGAGGCCAGCAATCAACAAAAGAAGAAGAATATTACAATTATTGTGACAATATTGTGTTAGTCTTGAAGGGTCATCGGTCGATGCTACTTCTACATTTTTAGAAATTGTTCATTAGTTTCTTCAGTTTCCTTTTGTCCATTCGGGGTGTTAACGGAAGCCTTTGTCAATTTTGAACAAATGGGATAGTGGCAATCCAAATAAGAGTTGATGGAGCTTGGAAAGGCAAATATTTAAATGAAGTGTGGTTGTCATGGGAATGTGTAATCCACTTAACGCTTACTTAAATAAACATAAGACGGAGATCCAAAAGTAATATGAAGTCTTGGTATCTTTGAGGACCGTCTCCTGCTGATCTGTCAGGCTGAGAGAATGAGAGACGTCCCATAATTATTGCCGGCAAAATACAGGCAACTGATACCTGGTTTAAAGGAAATTGTTTTTGGCATATCTGATATCATGATTTCATGTGAATTGGATAATGTTTCCTGAATTGAATAAAAATGGGAGGGATATTTGATATCCCGCAATCCACGGATATGTAAGCAGAACATTTGTATCAAGATGTGCAGTCCCCCCACCCCTGAAAGAAAATAGCCTGGTGTGACAAATTGATGAACAAGGTCGTTCCGGTACCATTTATTACATTATTTCCAGGTGGGGGATCATAAATAAATGGCTCTTCATTTAAATGACAACGCTACTTTGAGCCGAAAACCACAAGGCTTTAAAATGCGTCTGACCCTGGAGGTTTTCACACAGCTAAAATATTGTATAAATGCCGACTGAGCATTTGCAGTTATAACGCTTCTCCAGCTGTTCCTGCCTTGCTGTATATGAAGTAAAATTTCAACCCACAAGACAGTGAAGGATTTTTCCAGTTAGGTCGAAAGCCAGGAGGATTAGCAGTTGGTGTGCATTCATTTTTGTCTTCATTATTATACACCTGTTCTACTACTTTTTTTTTTTTCCACATTTAGTTTACAGCATGCTTAGTACTTTTTGAATGTCCATCAAACATTTGAGTTGTGCATTTGAGGCTCCCAAAAAAAATGTACAGCCACCCTCAGTATGCGAATGAATGTGTCTGTTTCCATTGGAACTTGCAGTGACATTTCATCGCAATCTTCCATGTTAGCCCCCTGTCAGTCCGTGACGTTATACACACGTTACGAGGTTCTGATGTGTGGACGAATGTGTGAAGGTGTCATTTCAAGATGTGATCGTTTGTGATGTCGCAGATGGAGTCTGGTTAGTGTCGTCGTGTCATCCCACAAGGTTTTAGCAGCGAGGTTTAGATCTCTCTCTCTCTCTCTCTTTCTTTCCTATTACACACACGCACGCACACACATATACACCGTGCGACCTTTCCTACCCCGAGCTTTTATCAGCAATTCATTTCTCATTATCTCAGCCATCAATCATACCCATTTGTCCTCAAATTCTGATCCTAAAGATGAAGAGGAGATGAGATGTATACATAAGGAGAAACAGGCAGGCAGTCAAAGAGAAAATGGGCTTTTTAATTAAGATGACAATCGACAGGCCCGCTTTTGAGGTGAAACTTTGCTTGTCTCAGTTTGGGATTAGTTTGACCCCGATACTTTCCATCAAACCTGCGGACCACTTTATCGTGGCAGCCCCAGTCGCTCATTACGAGGACTCTTAAGGACATTGTTGTTAAGCCGAAATGGCACATGAATGTCACAAGTGTCAATCGAATTGGATGAAAAGTCAAGTACGTTACTTGTAGTTATGAGCTCATTACTTTATTACTTAAATTGTGTGTAATACATTGAAATTAACCGTTTTATAGTCATATTACATTCTAATTTCTTTTGCTGCTTCTGCTAAAGAGACATTTATTCAGAACCAAAATTAGCCTTGACTCACCACAACATTAACTCCACTTGCAGCGTTACGTGATCTGATATAAAAATTGCTTCGATAAAACTTTTTTTTTTTGACTGGCCCGTGAAGAAAGTCTTGCTTAAATATTGTGATCCATCAAAATGTGTAATGAAATTACAGACGGTACGACCAATTTCGATTTAATGTATGATTGAAGACCTCTGTCCTATTATTTACTACTACCAATAATGCCTGTCCAACACTTTTCATTCGCGTTTATTTCTCTCTAATGTCTGAAATTATCTCCTCGCTATGAGCCGCCTAATCTCATCAATGCTCTCACAACTCTAAATTTGCGATTGCCGATGTGCGACAAGTCATTGGCTTGATTATCAAGTGCCACCTATGAGTGAAAATGTCCACAGCTATACTTGTGTTAGAGCAGAGCTGGGTGAGCAGTGGCTCATTTGCATGACATAGGACGGCTGGCTGTGCTGTAATTCTTCATCAATGGGGTATTTTGACCGAGGCACCTGGGAACATTTTTATAATTGTAGAGGGGTACGTTAAGATCATAATATCCATCCATCCATCCATTTTCCGATCCACTTACACTCACAAGGGTCGCGGGGGGTGCTGGAGCTGATCCCAGCTGTCTCCGGGCAGTAGGCGGGAGACACCCTGAACCAGTTGCCAGCCAATCGCAGGGCACACACAGATGAAGAACCACACACTCACACCTACGGACAATGTTGAGTGTTCAATCTGCCTGCCATGCATGTTTTTAGAATGTTGGAGGAAACCGGAGTACCCATAAAAAACCCACGCAGGCCCAGGGAGAACATGCAAACTCCACACAGAGACGCCGGAGCTTGAATTGAAGCTAGCTTTCAACCTTCAACCTATCTTCAATTGAGAATCCATTCATTCATTCATTCATCTTCCGAACCGCTTTATCCTCACTAGGGTCGCGGGGGGTGCTGGAGCCTATCCCAGCTGTCATCGGGCAGTAGGCGGGGGACACCCTGAATTGGTTGCCAGCCAATCCAATTGAGAATCCAATTTAAAAAATTGTAAGTACTGCAATAACTGACGGGTCAGGGCACCAACCAGTTGAGAATCTCTTTTGGAGAGAATATTTTCGGGACTTGATTTTGCCATATGTGAGGACAGCATATTGGAAACGGCTCCAGTGCAAACTGCATCTCCAACGCACTGGCAATTAAAATGATGAAAACAATTAGCAAAATGCAGTTCTCAGAGCAGAACGAATACGCTGTATACACTGTGTGAAGACAGAAAAGCGCATCAACGCAGTTTATAGGGGTTATAATATTGGTTCTTATTCACGCTGAAGATGAAGACAGATAGTGCAAAGTTTTTAATCTAAGATAGCCACTTTCAGGGAAGACTATTTATCGAATATTTATGAACAGGGTACTCTTTTGTAGCCCAAGAACTTTCCTTCCTGTACTGAATGAAAGCATTATTTTTCATTTCAAATATGTTGTTCTTGCAGTTTGCTCCGTTGGGTGCGGTATGTGCATTTTAGTACCTTTTTGAAGTATTGCCTTGTGACTTGTCAGACGTTACACAGATTGGTGCATAAAGATGTTTGTGTATAGTAAGTGCCGAAGCTGAATCTTCAGGTCATGCTGCAAGAATAAAAACAGTGTAAAAGCAACTTTTTTGCCGTGCATAGAGGTTCACGTTTCAAATAATAATACAAAAAAAAAAAACCCGGCCTATTATTTGTCCCTGTCAATTGCTGTCCTTCAGCAGATGATAGAGGAAACTTGCACACTGACAAAGAAAAGATGACTTTCATCTATCTCCATTAGCCTTCCTCATTCTTCATGTTATTAGAACGGCGCAGTATTCTATTGTTCTGAGGCCGGCTGGCAACCACTTCAGGGTGTACGCAACTGACTGCCCAAAAGACAGTTGGGATGTGCTCCAGCACCCATGAAGGGATTTAACACTGCAAGGCTGTTGCTATTTGAAAATTTGTCTATGGTGTTTTGCATCGTTTGGTAGGATTAAACTCAACCGAAAATATGAAGATAAAGCTATGGAGTTGTTTTAAATACACAATGTGTAATTGTCTTTGTTTGTGTTCAGTTTGGCAGTAAACTTTAACTGGATGTGTCATTAAACAGCTTCAAACCTCTCTTGGGAAGAATTGTTCCTCATATATCCGCCAAGCTGTTGCTTGTTGTGAAGTCAGTTACCGTGAGTTGAGTTTACTGCCACCGTGCAGCTGGTATGTCAAGCCGGAAGTCGGGTGACTCATATCTCAGGGCACAAGTTTAATGTAATGTTTTGGGTTGAAGTTACGAATCACACGAAACTTAAGTAGCATGTCAACCTCACAGTGCAGAGGTACCGGGTTCAATTCCAGCTCCTGTGTGGAGTTTGCATGTTCTCTCTGGGCCTGTCTGGGTTTTCTCCCACATTCCAAAAACATACATGGCAGGCTGACTGAACACTCTAAATTGTCCCTAAGTGTGATTGTGAGGGTTGTTCGTCTGTGTCTGCCCTGCAATTGGCTGGCAACTGGTTCAGGGTGTCCCTCGCCTACTGCCCGAAGACGACTGGGATAGGCTCCAGCAACCCCCGCGACACTTGTGAGGATAAAGCAGATCGGAAAATGGATGGATGGATGGACGAAACTTACATTTTTACCAGAGTATCAGCTGCCAATAGTGTCATGGAAAGACTCATCAATGCTCTGAGTCACAATTTAATTTAGAAATAAAATACTATTAATACACAAGCAGCTTTGTAGCTGAGAGTGAAAGCAGTGCCGCACCTCGTTCTTCTGCACTTTATAAGCAAAGGAGACTTGAATGTATTTTTTTTTTCAGGAATTCTGTTCTGTAAATATACATGTACAGTAACTTTAATAGCCAGCCCACGAGCATTGTATTTCATCCTTGACATCAAAAAGGTTTCTTAACATCAAAGGCACAGCTAATAACACGATGTGAATTCCAATCTGAGATTTTCCTGAACCCACGTAACGGAGGATGAGCTTTATCTCCAGTCTTCATCAGAGACAGGTATGGATCTTTGAATCTTTGATTGGCAGCTCAAGGGGCTTACCCATTTCCTGTGTCTATATCTGTATATAATACTGCACCTTTGCAAAAGTCATCGGAAGCTTTGAACAACCTTGCAACATTGCATTCACATTGATGTCAAAGCACAGAAAATAATAGGCTTCAACACTATGCATTGTATCTATCGCAAGGGAGGTCACACTACAGAGCAAATATGTTCTTATCTTACATTTTAAGATAAACCAAACACACAAATTTATAAATCCATTTCAAAAGTGTGTACAATACAGAACAAACTCAAAACATGGATGTGCAAAATACCATTGGGAATCGTTTGTTATTTGAAATGGATACCTAGTGGGACAGATCAGTTCTAGGAGTTTTTTTGTCACTAGGGTGTCGGTGTATGCGAAAATTATAATGGCACTGCCCATCTGCTTCTTATCCCTCCATTAACTAGGAAGTTCCAAACCTATCCAACAAAATGTCATACTGCAGTTCTACATACATATAGCAGTTCTTGAATGGATGCTGTACCAAAGGTTGCATGGGACAAATTTTCCAAAAGTGTTTGTTTTTGCTTCCACACACAAAATAAATATGTTTCCGGGGTTTAGAATTGAGATTACTTGATCGTTTGAGTGGCCATATAGAGATTAAGTTTTACACAGGTGCCAAACAGCATTCATAATTCCACATGTGGAATGAAATAGATAGGCACACGGTCTTTTTCACCGAAATGCATCCAGCGCATCGCACCGTGCTCGTGAAAAAGTATAATTCCCAAAATCCAACCCATGTTTGTGTCCGCTGAAATGAACGATGAAGAATCACTACATATGTCTTGTGTACGAGCTGATGAAAAGGCATCATTTGAATGTTGTTGAAGCACACTTGTTATTAAGATGAGCTTCTAAGGATGTTCCCCATTTGCAAATCTGACTCTTCAAGCAGTGACTTTGACAGGGACACAGACAATCTTCTTTTCCAGGAGCCACCATCACTCATGGATCCGTCAAAAAGTTTTTGTACAAAAACGCAATTTCGTACGGCTTCTCTATTTGCAGTGCAAGGAAATGGGGAAATGTGATTCTTTTGTTGATAGCAGAACAAGTTAATCAGCTTATTTTCCCCCATTGTGGATTGACTTTGTGATGGAAAAGAGGCAGGTGATAAAAAAAAAAGTACAAAAATTCATTTGACTTTCAGTATTTTGCTGTTCCCTGCTCTCCTTCTCTTGCGATACTTACTCTAGCTGTTGGAGGATTATCCTGATGCCTCCCGCTCCCCATCTCACCGCTTTCAGTTTCTCTCTGCTTTGGCTGGGCTTGGAAATGATCCCATACTCCTCGAACTGCTGAAGAAGAGAACAAGACCCTGCCAAATCCTCTGCCAGCCTGCCAAGCTGTGGGGGGTAGATAGAGGTGTTGTGTTTATACATGTGACCTGCTGTTTTCTGTTTGCCGATACAATCGACTGAGTCAAGAAACAACAACAACAAATGGGAAAATTCACCTCATCATCTTTGGGTAAATATAGGGGGCCTTTCACCATTCTCAATGACATCACAAGGCAGAACAGAATTAGATAGGGGGTTTTAAAAATCATTGTTGCAGCACAATGAAATGTACTTCAGCAGCACGCGTAGTTAAAGCACGAAAGCTTCACCGCAACCATGAGAACTATACTTATACAAGACAGGTGATAACAGAATAAGGACGATGCAAGATAGATTTTTCTCAGTTGTATTTGACAATGTTTCTTCAACTTTAAAATTCTACATGGGACCGACGTGCTTTACAGAAAACTGTAGTGGAATTTGAATGGTCTGGTCGATAAAAAAAACAAACAAAAAACCTTTTGTTGTTATTTGATCTTAATTTTGATGAGTCTTTTTGTTTTGCTGATATGATGCACAAACCTGGCAGTTTATGGCTCAGTTTTACACTCAAGGCAAGCTCTCTCTCTCTCTCTCTCTCTCTCTCTCTCTCTCTCTCTCTATATATATATATATATATATATATATATATATATATATATATATATATATATATATATATATATATATATATACACACACACACACACACACACACACACACACACACACACACACACTCAGTAGCTAGCTAGATAGCGAGATAAATCGATGTTACTTGTGCTTTTACTTATACTTACTATATTTGCAAAATACTCACATTCTTTTTGACTTTCCATTTCAGAAATAGTGACCCCCATGATACATACATTTCGAACAAGACTGTTATGATCAATGGAGCCTTTTAATAAAATGCTGAATCTGATGCATTTTTCTGATGTAAACACCAGACGTTCAGGCATTGTTACTCTGCAAATGTGCTGACAAAGTGGTAGCCATTTGGATAGGCACATTATCTAACATATGCCATAATATGCAAGATTTGCAGCTCTCAGCATTGTGTGGCACAGAATGATCCCACTGAGGAATGCTTTATACTTCAACAAACATTTCTCTTCCTGTTGCAGGCAAGTATTAAACGAAGTGCTGTTTTCCTCTCGCTATTCAAATGACTCACCAATGTCATGAAGTGCACCCGACTTCATCAAATAACCACAGCAGCAGAACATCCTGGGTGGTTTTAAAATGTAAACATCCTGCTATTCAAAGGTGAAACAGCATTCAAACATAGCCAACCCTAGCTGGCGCATTATGATGGAATCACCATCCATCAAATGTAAAGCGGGATAGAAAACTGTAGTTTGTACTTTATTTGTTTTAGGATTTAAGAATTTACAGCGTAACCTCCCAAAGTCTTAGGTCATGTGGCATGGAGTTAAAAATATTGCCATAAATACAAAACAGAATAAAATGGCCACACAACACCATGGGCCCGATTTTCTGACTTTGTACATGGGTGGAATTTTCTTTCTTTTGGCATTTTCATAGACAGGAACAGTTAGAAATGGGTGTTCGCACCATTGTGGGACTGAACACAGTTAGCTTGAATCCTGCCCAATCAAAGTAGCTCCCCTCATTCCTTTTAGAATCAGCAAAGTAGAGGCACGTGGTCTACGTGTCGGAAGCATAACGGATTTGCTGTGGCCGTGCAGGAGATCGTCAAGCAAAAAAGTACATTTGAAAGGAACTGCAGAAAGATCTCCACTTGCGGATAATGTAAAGCTGCCAAGTGAGCACTTCAAGACAACCTTCAACACCTGATCATGCATCTGTGTGTGACAACCACCCCAATACACACTGTGTGTGTGTGTGTGTGTGTGTGTGTGTGTGTGTGTGTGTGTGTGTGTGTGTGTGTGTGTGTGTGTGTGTGTATACCGTATAAGTCCTAGCCAGGGAAATACTACAAGTTGAGAAAGTTCTCATGTGATGAAAAAAAAAAAATCACATTGTGATATGACAGAATATTTTTTTTTTTAAATCTAACCCTATGACTAGCTTTAGGCTCTGGACTACAGAACTCAGCCTGACAATATTCTTTTGAAGTATCGAGCTCACCCTGCGATTGGTTGGCAACCGGTTCACCCTACTGCCCGAAGACACCTGGCATAGGCTCCAGCACCCCCCGCGACCCTTGTGAGGATAAGCGGATCGGAAAATGGATGGATGGATGGAAGTATCAAGATCATATCAGGAGGTGCAGTGACAGCATAGGACACACGAAGACACCCATAAAGGTGGAAGGATTTGCTGCTTATCATTTTACATATGGATAGTGTCAAGGCTACAATACAGCTCGATGGAGTAAACAAGGCAAAAAAAATAAAAATCCATGAGCTGTAAAGAACCAAAATGTTTACAACCACAAACAAAACATCACTTTCTGGGAACCCTATTTTCTCTTCATCTTGAGACATTTAGCACTTGTCTGGCATCCTGCCAACACTCCAAAAAGTCACACATGCTATTTGCAAAAGCCACGGCATGTGTGAACACCGATGTGCATCACAGTTGTGCACCTTCTTGTGAATACAGAGAAATTGAATATATGAAGACAGCCTGCTAGGAAAATGGCATGTGAACACACTTACCTTATGTCCTCAAGGTCAAAGTGAAACACACACACACACACACACACACACACACACACATACACTCACAGACACACACACTCACGGCATTAACACACTTAAGTCTGTCCTCTCAGACAAACATCTTGAAACCTTGAGGACCTTTTTTGTTAATACTCCCCATTACCTGTCCTCGCCTGCGGTAAATGGGAATTCTGTCAGCAGGCACTCTTCCTGTGTGGAGCATTTTGGGCCGAGTAGTTCAAATACTATAGCCTTAAAAGCCTTGAGATCAGCTTTTACAGCTTGTTTGTACTTCCTGACCACTTGCCTGCTCTATTTCCTGCCCACTTAAAGCCTTTTACCAATTTTTGAGGCCCTTTCACCCTACATGCATTGCAGTGTTATCAAAGGACACCACCCTGAGTTGTTAATCATGCTGATGGAAGTGGCAAATGGAGTGGTTGCACTCATTATAGGAGTGGCAATGCTGTGAGGAATCAGACATTTCGGAACACACATAAAATGCCCTTGAGCAAGGTATCTTCTAAAACACCCTGGAAAGCTGTATACATGGGGGGAAAAAAATCTGTCTACCGTATTTTCCGGACTATAAGTCACATTGTTTTTCATAGCTTGGCCGGCGGTGCGACCTATACTCTGGAGCGACTTGTGTATGAAATTATTAACGCATTATTGTGTGATTTTACATGTTGTTTTCACATTTAAACCACAAGAGGACGTTCTAGGCCTGTGTTGATGATTTCAAAATTGACATCAACTTAAAATAATACGACCGGTACTGAATAAAAACAACTGAGAAGGGCTGAACAAAAACGGCACCGAAAAGAAAACCATATTCTGCAGATTACATATCTTATCATATCTTGCAAGCTGCAAGTCGTAAAATATGCAGCCGAAAACAGTAATCGAGCAGCAGTAAGAAAGTTTGGACCATCCTGTCAGGACTCAGAATAAGCTGGAATAATTGGAACTGAAACTGACGATGACTCGGACATAAACGACGTAGAAGAGGAAACGCCGCATCTTCTACCTTTGGAGTTAGCGGAGTTGTTTAAAAGTGATACGGAGGATGAAGATTTCATTGGATTTTGAGATTTGGAGTGACACTGATGGTTAGGTAAACTTGTTAGCATGTTCTTTATGCTATAGTTATCTTAATCATCATATGTTGCGTGAACATACCAGGCACGTTCTCAGTTCGTTGTTTATGCGTCATGTAACATTAGCATATCAGTACGACTTAAATATGTTTTTTTCTTCTTTATTATGCATTTTATTGCTGGTGCGACTTATACTCAGGAGTGACTTAAATACAGTACCTATCTATCTATCTATCTGTCTATATATAGACTTAAGCTTGAAACTACTCAAACGTTGCTGTAATTTAAAAGTGCTTTTGGACATAAAAAGTACATTCAACTCTCCTCTTGCTTCAGTCTTTCAACTTTAGTCTACCCCAGACCCACAAGGTTATAAACTCCAGGTTGAAGTGAATTTTAATTTGAGGTAATGATCACATCATCATGTGATCCGCTCTTTGAGGTCATTTGTGTTTTCACCCTTGACTGTCTCGGGCTGGCAAACTGCCATTAGGATTTTAACAGGTGGTGTGAGATGACTTCCACAGATGAGAGATAAAAACAACCTTCATTCTTTTAAAAATATTTGGTGTGGTATATGTGTGTATTTGGAACAATTGAATATTTAGATCTGTGTTGATAGAGAATTCTGCACATACCGGTAATTTATGTCAACATATTTGCAAGTATAATTAACTCTCGCTGAGAAAGGACATTTTACATTATAGTGTTTTACAATGGTATCATTTTAATCTGATTCACTCTCCCCAGGGGTGGGGGGGGGGGGGTCCTGACTCGTTCATTGGCTTAAGGCAGGGCATCACTTGTGCCACTGATCTCTGTCGCTTTCAGATGCACATGGCTCCTGTTGCTGATGGCGCTCCACGGTGGCGATTTTTCACTCCACTCTATGCTCATCCTCTCCTTGACAGCCATGTTATGTATTTCACAATCTTTTAAAAATGCAGCGACTTTTACCCACGGGTGTTGGGTATACCACGGGTCCGCAGATTGCGGGCGCATGAGAGGGAATGTGTTTTGTGAAGCACTTTGTGCCACTATAAATTGCGCTATATAAAATATATAGAAGGTTTGATTGATTGATACATTTGTCGATCAAATGTTTATTTTGTAGCTTGGACTTTGGAGATGTGAAGAAAGGCAGTCATGTTGAGTCAAACATTTGTCTGACATGAGAGGCCAGCATTCCTCAAAGTAGCGTATGCCTTTTGAAACGAGTTGTTATTGCTTTCTTGACACAGTGTCAGGACTGTCAAATCATGTCTATGCTGCACTACATCACATCTCAAAAAGGTTGCGAAGGATGCAGAGAAGTTGTGAATCATTTCAAATGAAATTCTCAAGCCTGCTTTTAAATAACAGTGAAAGCAATGATGTCAACATCTTTAAAGATGCCTATACAGTACTTGCTGTCATAACATGATCCCGACAGAGGGCTTGGTTTCTGTTCACTAGGGCCTCTGTTGTGGCTTGTTTGTTACAACGGTTGTTACGTCCACATTCTTCTGGATATTTGAGAGCGAGGGAAAAAAAAACATGGGTCAGATGCTCACAAAGGTATAAAACAAGCACAAATAGTTGCAAGATAATCGCAATGTGTTCGACTTCAGGCCAGTTAGAACTATGAAATGAGTGCCGATGTTTGTGTCATTTACGGTTCCTTTAAATTAAAAAATGGTGGAAGCATCTCCTAAAGAGTTGTAATGATAGTCCTCATCACAAGTGAGTTATCCATAGAGAAGAGATAGTTGGAAGTTATTTATAAGGATTTATGAATATGTTTGAGTAACGTCGTGCCTGACTTCATGCGGGGAAGCTGTTTGTCTTCCGAAAAAAAAAAAAAATGACACATACAAAGCAAAACACACTTAGAGATGACAGAACCGGTGGAGGGAACATTAGCCTGTCAGTCATCATTCCTTCATTTTTTTCAAGCTACATATAACCTATTACTATCTAACCAAAAGTGCAATTTTAGGTAAGGTGAAAATATACATGTGTAATTTAAAGTTCAGGACTGTCGTACATAACAGCATATTTACGTGTCACTAAATTAATAGATGCTCTTAGGGATTTACAGGATTTGCTCTCAGCCAGACCAAATCCCGTATAAGAAAACATTGGTAAATGTCAAAAGCACCTCTGCTAATTAGAATGATGCGCCATGTGCTTCCATGCTGATAAATTGTATTAATGAATCCAACATCAAACTTGTAGTGAGAACTTTCTTCTGAACAGACTAAAAAAAATACATGTAAAATTTAATGGTGACTTTATTTTTTGTGTCATCGCCTCAGGCTAACCAGAACTTCATGTGTAGGGGCGGGATAGCGATCTGAGTATACAGCCAGTTGAAAAGGTTACATTGCTTGAAAAAAAGCCATATTACCCTTCATAAGGTAAATTAGCGTAATAGCTATCCAGGGTGGTCTAGTGCGTTGACCTTTGTAGTTAATAAGAACTTAAGCCAATTTATTACTCATATTTCGAGGGGGTATGTGTCAGCTGACATGAGCAGATATGAATGTACTTTATCACCTTCATAGATATATGTCTGAACAATTACCAATAGCCAGTGCACATCATGGTGTCACACGTTGAGTTAGGGTTGGGGCAAGTTCATATACAGTCAAACCTCGGTTTTCGAACGTCTCTGTTCTCGACCAAATCGTTTTTCGACCAGAAAATTCAAGAATTTTACGCCTCGGATTATGACCGAAAACCGGTTTTCGAGCAAACTGAGCAAACCCGAATACGCCGCTTGACTCCTCTTGGCTTCCTTACACGAGGAAGTGACGCTTCCTCGTGTAGCGTTCATTGTGAGCAGATGTGTTTGTTGTGATTTACGCAAATTTGACTGTAAAATAGTTTCGGATTTCGAACAAATCGCTTTTCGAACAGCCTTCTGGAACGGATTATAGTCGAAAGTCGAACGTATGACTGTATCTCATTTCTGAATGGCAATAGCATTCATTTCTGCAATCTATGTCCATCTTTTATGGGGAAGACACACTTCCTACTGCAAATGTTGAATTGTGGCTCCACACAGGACGGCCTGATCCCGGAATGGGACCCCGGGCCTCTGCACTGTGAGGCAGACTCACAAGTCGACCACCGTGGCCCCCATGTAATCAACCATGCATATAAACACTTGAGCAATTCTGGAAAAAAAATGATTATGTCCATCTTATTTAGCGCCATATTAATTAATGTTGTAATTATCATGACAGGCCTATGCGCAGCCATATAAAATTGCACACCTGGCTGGATGTGGCCCATGGGCCAAGAGTTGACTCATGGGGTTTTAAAAAAAACAAAGAAATTGGAAGCATTGTAACTTATGGATAAGGGAGTTTACATGGCCAAAACCAGGGACAGGCCCATACCCACATTTTGAGTGGCTGTTGATTAATTTCCAATTGCTGAGCCATTGAACGAGGTAATAACAGTGTCAAGTGGCAGACATTGCTCACCAGCACCTCCATTTCCGAGAGTGGAATTGTCAAGAAGTGCGTGTCAGGGCTGCCACAACATCAATCCCACTAGTACATACACACCAATGATTAATTTTTTTCCACTGCATTGACAGTTCGCTTAAAGTGAATGAAGATTATTTTAAAATTTGTGTCCTCCAAAAATCTGATTATATTCAATGCTGAATTGTGTTTCAAACACGTGTGATGGTTGAATCGGCGGACAAGCGGCCCTTCTGATGGACTCTCTTGACAGAGGGGGGATGTTTCCATGGCCAACTTTAATGCCCTGACTAGCACTCTTCATACAGTTGAGTGAGCCAACCATTCCATTTAGGGATTTGAATGACATGTCGGAAAACATATGACAGTTTAACATGAAAATGAAAACATGCACAAAATGAGTTCTTGCACTTCATGTTGGTTTGCTGTGCAGCGGTTTTGTGCCATCTTTGAATGGGAATTTTTATGCTACCCTTTGCGCCATGGGTAGAGAAATCACAGTATGTGTGTGGGTATTTTGATGTAGTTGAGCATTGGCTGAATAAAAAACAGACATTTGCCCATTAAAAATTTCATTTTTGTCACACATCTGCTTAGGAAGTACAGTCAAACCTCGGTTTTCAAACATCTCTGTTCTCGGCCAAATCGTTTTTCAACCAAAAATTTCGAGTTTTTTATGCCTCGGATTATGACTGAAAATCAGTTCTCGACCAAACTGAGCGCACTTGAATGCTCCACTTGACTCCTCTCGCCTTCCTTACACGAGGAAGTGACGCTTCTTCGGGTAGACGAGGAAGTGATGCTTCCTCGTGTAGCGTTCCATTGTGAGCAGACGTGTTCAATAAAGATTTTTTTTTTTTAAAGAGCGTGGTTTCAGTTTTCGAACAGCCTTCTGGAACGGATTATGGTTAAAAAAAAAACCGAGGTATGACTGCATGCCATTCTATGCGGCCCCCAAGTAGCAGCAATGAAAATAAAATTGTGACACCCTCCATCATTTAAGTTGCTCACCCCTGGCCTACACAAGGCCATACCCTTCAATGTAACGAAATATGGGCTATGAGGGTGGATGGTAGCATTCACAACACAGCTATTCTTCTGTTATCTCACTAAGTTGTAACATTGCTCTGACAGGGCTGCTACAGTAAGAGGGCAAGTATGGGGAAAGGATGGTTGGAATATTGTAGTTGATAAAGAAAGTGAATGTATACCAAGACATGCGTGACCAACTCACCAAAGCCTCGACAGTATTGATGTTTCTTTCTCAAGGCAAGAGGAGAGTCAAGTGAATGTGGGTCTATCTCAGCATTGTTATTTAGTCCTTGTTATTGTATCATGTGTGTGGCCTGGTGGTCCAGTGGTTAGCGCGTCAACCTCAC
>CAAKHF010010531.1:0-23222 GCA_901007745.1 Hippocampus kuda | reverse complement strand
CAAACTCCCCTGCATGTTTCTGGAATACGGATGGAAGTCGGAATAACCAGAAAAAATCTACACGAGCACAGCAAGAACATGCAAACTCCACACAAGAAGGCTGGAGCCCGGATTTGAACCCATGACCTCTGAACGGTGAGCCGGCTGTGCTAACGAGTTATCCACCATTGCACTGTGTGGACTCGTCAAACAACATCAAAATGACACATTTGCCTTTATAAACTCGGTGGTGGCTTCGACCATCCATTATGGCATTGTCTGCTGGGCAGGCAGCATCTCGGCCTGGGACAGAAAGAAACTGGAGCGACTGGTCAGGAGGGCCAGTTCGGTCCTGGGCTGCTCCCTAGACACTCTGGAGGAGGTGGGCAACAGGAGGATGCTAGCTAAACTAAAAGCTATGATGGAAAGCCCCCCAGCCAGCCATGACAACACTTGGTAGCTCCTTCAGCCAGAGACAGTTACACTCGCGCTGCAAGAAGGAGAGATACCGCCGCTCGTTCCTACCGACTGCTGTCAGGCTGCTGAATAAACATGCGTGAAAACCTGGAACCATTGTAAATAGCACAGCCTCCTAATGTATGCATAAGTTGCATATACAGTATGCAACTTATAGTTATCAAGTCAAGTCAAGTCAACTGTATTTATAGAGCACTTTCAAACAGCCATCGCTGTATACAAAGTGCTGTACATGGATCAATTGAACATATGTATGACAAACAGTAAAACAAATCGGTAATAAAGACGGTAGAAAGCACCAAACAGTAAAACCGAGAACAAATCTAAGTCATAAGTCATGCTGAGTCGAATGCCAAAGAAATCGGTAATAAAGACGGTAGAAAGCACCAAACAGTAAAACCGAGAACAAATCTAAGTCATAAGTCATGCTGAGTCGAATGCCAAAGAATACAAGTGAGTTTTGAGGAGGGTTTTGAAGATGGGCAGCGAGGAGGCTTGCCGAATGTTCAGTGGGAGGTCATTCCAGAGAGAGGGACCAGCAACAGAAAAGGCTCGATCGCCTCTGAGCCTCAGTCTGGTCCACAGACCTGAGGCGCCGGGCAGGTGTGTAGGGGCGGATGAGCTCAGAGAGGTAAGGTGGCGCGAGATTATTTAGAGATTTGAAAACAAATAAGAGGATCTTGAACAAAACTCTAAAATGTATGGGGAGCCAGTGAAGGGATGCCAGAGTAGGAGTTATGTGCTCCCTCTTACGAGTTATATTGTATTCTATACTGTGTACAGTTCTTTTTCTGAAACATTTATTTATTTTGTGCATGCAACACTTTGTTTTTTCTATTTCTACAACCCCCTACTCCCCAATTTTGCTGTTGTAGACTGCAAATTTCCCCAGTGTGGGACAAACAAATGTATCGTATCTTACAGAGTACATTTCTATGAAAACAAAAATGATGTCTGCCAGTACCATAAATGAAAGAATTTTGATCTGACTGAAGGAGGACCACCCATAAACATAATTTCATCTATGCTGCATGTCATACAGCATAGTCATAACATCAAAAATATGTCATAAGCATATTTGACAATAAAGATGACCGTGAATGTATTCTGTAACAAAGAACCAATAACTTAAATATCCTCAACAACAACCAAAAACCGGTCAGGTCTACAATTCAGTACAAAGTCTTGTTTCAGTTTTGTTTTGTTTTTTTGTTTTTTAACAAAGTATTGTTTTCATGCCTGCCCTGCAAGTGAAAAAAAAAAAAGAAAGGCTGGCAAACAAATGAATCAAAACAACACATGCATCTTGGGCGTAAATTTCAAATACTGTACTCAAGTCAATCACAACAGGTAAATTTGCACATTTCAGATAAAAAAAGATAGCGGGCCTTAAAATGACAGTTTCAAGCCAAGGTTAGGTTTTCAAATAAAGGTTACTGTGTCAAATTAGGGCTTTAAGACTGGCTTGCAGTTTGAAAGTGGGTTGCGAGCACGCGTGAAGTGTTTCGAATGACATTTTCAAGCCAGGTTGGGTTTAAAACTGATTCAAGAAAGTTGATTCTGCTGGCTAAGCACAATCTCTACTTCATTCCAAAAGGCTTGTTCTTCCACAGTGAACTCAAAGTTAGCTTTTCTTTTCTATTTTTAGTTTTTACACTTGTGGATAAGCAGTTCAAATTGATGGATGAATTAAAACACTGCCACTCCAGCTAAACATATTTCATTTTAGGGAAAACTTTGTAGATTATCATCATGGATTTAAGTTCCATTCTGTCTTATTTTAACCATTCGGTGTTTTCACTGTGGCTCCGTGTGAGTATGCAGGAGTTCAGTAAACATCCAGTAAAATGAGCTTTAACACCAAAAAGTTAAAATTCAAAAGTATTTTCTCATGCTCAAAATACAAAACAACACAAACCTTGTGAAGAAGACTTTTCAATGTATCTGCAATGAGCCGCAGTGTTCCTGTTGCATGGAAAAGACACGCACAAGTTGGTATAAATTTCTCCACTGACTCAGAACCACACACGCGCGCGCGCACACACACACAATGCAGAGCCTCATGTGGCACCAGTGTCTGAGTGTTGTTTCACTATAGTGTGTGAGGCTGGGGAGGGCTGTTTGGTAGAGGAAAACAGGAGGGTGGGGGCGGGGGCACACACACGCACACACGCACACACACACGCACACATGCATGCACAATAAGCTGATTGACTGCGGCAGCCAGCAGCAGGGAAGAGGAAGCGACACTCACCCTGACGCAAATTCAATTGGTGGACAGCTCCACACAGGGCTACTGAGGACCAATCAGAATGTCTGCCGTCCCACCCATCCCCACCGGAGGGGCTTTTTGGGCCTAATAAAGCATCAGTGTGACTGAAGTGGTCCTCTGGCGGGAGACAAAAGCATTGCAGGACGTCCCATATTCTCCCACTTGGCCCGTCATGTTGTTCTGTGAGAGACAATTTTGATTTGGAAGATTTATAACAGCAGCAACAAAGGGTAAAAAAGTAAGACTTTTTTTTTTTTGGTGGGTGGGGGGGGCAGATTATTTTTCATCTCTTTATTCTCACAGCAGAATAAGGCTGAGCAATTCATCAAAACGTAATAGTGATTTTGAGTTCTGCTTCAGCCTGCAGTCCAGACCTGTTTCCCATTGAAAATTTGTGGTGCACTATGAAGCATAAAATACAAAAACGGAGACCACAGACTGTTGATGAAGCAAGAATGGGAAAGAATTCCACCTCCAAAGCTTCAACAATTAGTGTCTTCAGTTCCCAAACGTTTCTTGAATGTTGTTAAAAGAAAAGGTGATGGAACACAGTGGTCAACAATTTTTTTGGAACGTGTTGCAGCCATAAAATTCTACGTTAATGAGCATTTCCTAAAAACAATAAAGTTCATCATAATGAACATTAAATATCTTGCCAAAACATGGCATCCCAACTTCACAGGAATTGAGTTTTTACTAGCTAGGTTATTTTGTACTTGACAAAAGGAACAGAATCAAGTGTTCAACATGCAGGTATGAAAGTCATGAAGCTAAGATGATAGTTCTGAGTAGTTGTGTTTTAGTAGTTGAATAAATCTACGTTTTGAAATCAATGAATAATCATTGCATGAATTGCGATCCCAATCTCAATCATAATAATTGTGATAATTATTCATCCATCCATCTATTATCCGAGCCGCTTATCCTCACAAGGGTCACAGGAGTGCTGGAGCCTATACCAGCAGTCCTCGACCAGTATCCATCAGATCGGTATCGGCCGATCACACTCAAGGACGATCGGTATTGGCAGATTAAAACCCCGAATGGAACATCCCTAATTATACTCTGAATACATTGCGAGAAGAGTGATCACATAATCAGATGATGCGTGCATGTGTAAACATGATGTGGTCTTTTTTTTTCACCCTTCGCATAAATTCTAAAAGTTATCTCGATTTGTATTCTGCAAGTTGGCAGTAACAGTGACTAAATGGCAAAAGGTGCTTTCGCATTCCTCAGATGACTTGAGTTTGACAATGGAGACTGCGGGCAGTGAGCCAAACGCACCACTGCTTCCAAGTCAACAGGGCAGTTGAAGTTAGCTTGGGCGTTTAGTCTTGTCATTTCTCACCGTGAACGTCACAATGACAAAGACCAATCAGCTCAACCAACGAGCTATGAATGAGCAGTGGCTCGCTTGGAACAAGGAGCTAAACATACAGGTCATACCTAGAATAGTATATGGTCTATACAGCTACAAATACTACCTGGTAGGACGCGGATTTTGTCAGTCGAGTAGGGCCATGACTACTGGGTCATGCTGTGTTGCATGATCTAATCAAAATCGACTTGAGAGAAGGAAAGAATTCATTGCAGTGAAGAGCTGAAAATGCTGCGGGACCACATTCCTGAAGCGAACAACTCGTCAGTGTCGATGTTAGCTCAGTTGGAGGCTCAAGACCAAAACATGAACATGACTGGCAACATTTTGGGAGATACAATACAATACAATACATGCTGATATTTAATGTACGGCACAAATATGTTTTCATTTTTAGCAATAGAATCCCCATATTACAAAAAATAAAGTTGCAAATAATCCAACATAAATTTTACGAGAATAAATCCACAATCGTATCATAACAAAGTTTTAAAATAACAAGGATAAAGTTAGAAATTCAATATTATTATAGATTTAAGTCTTAATAGTACAAGTCTAAAAATTGCAACCAAAAAAAAAGTCAGGCGGTGCTATAGTGTAAATATTGCAAGGAACAAAATAATTTCATGAGACTAGAAATTGAAAAATGAAAAAAAAAATGGAGACTCATAGACCTAATCTGATGAGAAGACTGCTAGTAGAGGCATGACGTCAATTGGTAGTTTAAACCGGAAAATGCATCTGCTGTAATTACAGCATTGGAGCTTGGGCAGATTCGAAGCCAGTGTTCACACGCACTCCAACTGTTTTCCATATAAAAAGACTCATAGCATGTCATACATATGTCACACAATGAGAGGATCATTAGCGATTCTGTGTATTGCGTGTTCTTTCCATTCTCTCATGGCAATCAAAAATGGAAACATTAAAACATGACAACTTATTTTGATTTTTTTTCTTTTTTTTTTACTGAAACACACACACACACACACACACTTGATTTTTCACAATTCAACTTCAGGCTTAGACTGAGTTTGATCTTTTTTGTCGGTGCATTTTTGTATCATTTATACATAGACTGTTTAAAAACACATGCCTTAAAGAGAAATTAATTTGCAATTTTTTTAAATTTTTTTTTTGGTTTTGCAGCACACATTTTTCTTTCTGTGGGTGTGACTACCTATCCTTGCAAAAACAAAAAGCAGAACCGTTTATTCTTCATTATGTGATCTCTTCAAGAAAGGGCGTGATACACCTTAGGTTAAGGAAGACAAACAAAGCCAAGCAAAAACATCAAGGAGAGCAGTGGACTGATTTGTACCACATGCTTGCCCCCTGTGTAATTAAGTCTAATTTCAGGTTTGTGACCAAATTCACATCTACCAAGTCCCAGAATGGCAAACACGATAGGAATCGCTTTCCTCAAAAATGTATTTTGGTGTGCTATGTTTTTACTTAGATTTTTATTTTGTTTCAGAATCAGAATCATGTTTATTGGCCAAGTATGTAGAACACACAAGTAATTTGTCTCCGGTATAACACGCTGCATTAGTATCATCATAAACAAGGACATGACAAGTAAGTATGGAAGGACATTTCATAATGTAAGTGAACGGTAGTGCGGTGGTACCACCCAGTGACAACTGAGACAATGTGCAAAGTATCAAGCAGAGCCCCCTTCATCACCACTTTCTTTCATTTCATTATTACTCTTTTCAATATTATGTACAAACAGGGTAAATTGAAGCCATTTCCTGTTTAAAAAGTACGATTTCATTCTGATCCAGTGATACATTTTTGGTTGCCCTATGATTTTCTTCTCAGAACATTACCTACGCCTTTTTTTTGTATTATTTTTGTTTTCTTTCTTTGCCCTTATTTGTCCGAGTTCCCCCCCCACCCCTCATACCATCTGGATACAAAAAAAAATACATTTTATGCTGGTAAAGTAAGACTATTTTCTTTTTTTCTAGAGTGCAACTTTATTTTCTGAAATTTATGTGCCAACGGCAGCACAGTGATTGAGCAGTTGATGATGGTGTAGGCCCTACACCATGCAAGGGGCATGACGACTGGGTACACACACGTAATTTGCATGCAGGAAACACGGCATCGGCTCCCACTCAGTGACGTTGCGAATGTGGGTGTGAATGGTTGTTCATCTCTATATGTGCCCTGCGATTGACCTACGACCAGCAGTATGTTGTCCGTTTTTCGCCCAAAGCAAGCTGGGATAGGCTCCAGCACCCTCCCGCAACACTGTTCAAGATAAGCAGTGTTGAAAATTGAAATATGGATATTCAGACGATTTTGTTCTTGGAATATAACGAATTTATTTTTTTATGTTTTTTAAAATTAATTAATTAATTAATTAAATGTAACCACTTTTTTTTCCACCAAGGATTACGTATGTAAAATATGATTTATTCTGGTAAGCAAATATTTTCAAGGAAAAAAGTTCGACTTTGATGTTTTTTCAAAACATTGATTTTGTTAGCTTACTGTCCATATAACATTTTTCTCTTGATATTTCTTTTTTCTGATAAAACCAACTACCGTATTTATGTAACGTTTCAACTTTTTTCTCACATATTTTTTTCGCATAACATTAAGAATCATCCCTGCAAATATAATGAATTATTTCTCCATTTGTTTCCACAAAACATTACAACTTTATTATCATAAAATCTACCCAAGTGTGGAAACACGCACACAGACACACACGAATCGAGACTTTCTTCTGGTAGTTTCCATCACTCGGTTGACATGTTATGAGTAAATTTGTTTTAAAAAAAAAAGGTTTAAATGCCCGCAAATCCGAGTGCTAAATGCAGCTAAATAAAGCTAAAAGCCGTTGTTGGTTTTAATAATGTATGAAAAAGGCATTCACGTCAAAGTATAAAACGATTTTAGTTACCTTGTCGCGGTCCCTTTTCAACACGGGCAAAACCCTTCCTTGTGGTCACTCTGAAGTCGCGCGCAGCCACGCACCTCCAGTCAATCCTGCGGCACGCCTGTCAAACTCGCGAGATTACCTGACAAACGGGATGTCTCGTTCCTGAAAGTACTGTACTTTAGTTCAATTTGTTTTCTATTTTATTGTTTTATAATTGAATGATAAAACATTTTATTAAACGTCTCAAATTCTGATGTGTATATGGGTACAAATATATACATACAGTATATTATGATTTGTAATCTTTTGATCGGGTTTTTTCCGCTGTCCACCGAGACCTTAGGGGGCGATATGGAGCTAAGTTAAATACTGTGACGTAGGGTGAAAGGTTACAAGCTTGGTATCCCCACATGTGAGTTGCTGATGTTGCGCTTCAACTACAGTGAACCACAACAAACTACTCCAGTCGGTGAGTATCAATGGTTTTATTGCGTATCATAAGTAAATTGGCATCTATTTGGTTGTCATTATGGAAGGAAAATTCTCGTTCTTTGGCAGTTAGCTTCAAAGATTCATCTTCGGACAGACGCGTGACTGGTAGACGAAAATTGAATAATGAATATCTCAAACCACTTTGTCTCTTATTTCACATATTATTTCAGACAAGTTTCTCTATATTGTGGGGTACTCGCCTTATGTCAGTGACTTCATTGTCGTTTTGTTATTGTCAACTCCCATATGTAAGCTAGTGGTCTCAGCTCCATTTTTGTACAGACGCAATGGCGAAAATGAAAAAAAAATCGTTGCTACTCATCATAATTTTATTATTTTGAATTGAGGGAATTAAAATGGAACTTTGACCATCGAGTGTAAATTGTTAAATGAATACCTCCCTGACGTCACTCCAAAGTGAGCATCATCTTTGCAAAGGCATGATTCCCAGTGTGCAGGTGTCGTGTCCTGAGCCGAAATGAGGAACTTGAAGCTACTGAAGAGCCTGCAGAGTTCGGAGCTCCAAGGCCTGGGGTCGCCGCAGTGTTTGGCGCTCCGCAGCGACGCCGAGACGCTCCTGGTCGCCTCCCAGTATTCCATAGCAGAGTTCAACCCTCGAACTGAACAGGTAAGGGAGGTTCTCAGCAGATTTTCTGAACCCTTTCATTTCATCTGCTACATCCCCGATTTGCTTCCAAATTTCAGTTACAAATATCCACCAATAAGCTCATTGCCGGAATTTTGAAACTTTCTCCAAGTCATTATATCAAAATTACAGCGACGTTTCAAGCATCACTTGACCAAAATACTCCACTGTGCTCTGAAATGTTAAATGTTCTATAAAGTGCTTTGTTACAAAGCGCTATATAAATAAAGATGTATTCACTCATTCACTCCCAAAGACATCTTTGTCTTTTCAGACTTCACACATTCAATCCCATGTACTTAGGTTTTCTCTTTTCCTATTTTTTTTTCAAGACTTAAAGTTTTTTTGGGGTTTTTTGGCTGGTACTGAATGAGTCAAATAGCACAAATGGAACAGTATTTGTGAGAAGTATGGGCAGTAGAATAGGTGAAGTAGTGAAGCCAAATACCCTTTTAAACAGTTTTGCCCTCTTTACATAGGTGTAATAGTTATAAATATAATTTCTACATTATCTGTAAAGAAAACTCGTTCTTTCTTTTAGAGAAATGTCCCTTATTAACACAGTCTTTAACATAATAAAGAGGAGGCTCCAAATGACTTGGCTTGGCAGGTTCACATCTGATACGAGCTTGCTCCTGCTCGGGTTGTGTAGGATTTTTTTTTTTTTTTTTAAATGCTTGTCGCACGTTTTTTTTGTTTGTTTGAAATCCTTTCTGGTTGTAGGTGATAAGCGAGGCCTCGCTGACGGCGGACGGCTACCTCCCAGCAGATGGCAGCGGCTGCGTGGTCGGGCTGCAAGACCTGGCGGAGCTTGAGTCAGCATGTTTGGCCACGGCTGGCGGAGATGTCATCGTCTTTGACTTCAACACCAGCCAGGTACGTTGCACGGGACAGTGTGATTCTGTGTCAAACCAATTACTTGTCTACTCATAACAGTTGGAGTGCGTCGGCAGTGTAGACAGCGGGCTGACCTCCATGAGCTGGAGTCCCGATGAAGAGCTCGTCATTCTCACGACAGGTCAGCTGCGAAATTAATTAAATGAATACAGCGTTCCCCTGCTATATAGAGGGACTGTACTTCAAAAAAAACCCCAAAAAAATATACAAAAAACAGGAAAAAGTATCAGTGATTCATGTTTCTTGTAGGTCAGGAAACCATCATCATGATGACCAAAAACTTTGAGCCCATTACCGAGTTTGCAATTCACCAGGATGACTTTGGTGAAGGTACAGTGAGTCATTTTTTTAATTTATGAAAAATGTAGTAATAAATACTGTTGAAAAATGTAGTCATTAATACTGTTGATTAACATAGTCGTCTTCTTGACAGGGAAGTTCATCACAGTGGGCTGGGGCAAGAAGGAGACACAGTTCCACGGCTCAGAAGGCAAACAGGCTGCGCAGAAAAAGGCCCAGGTCTGTGTGTGTGTGTGTGTGTGTGTGTGTGTGTGTGTGTGTGTGTGTGTGTGTGTGTGTGTGTTGGGGTGGGGGGGCGCATGGGACATAGCAGTCTAGAAAACATTCATGCAATGTGCTCCAAATCATTCTGCAAGTGATGTTTTTTTTCTTCAGATTTTTATAGTCTGTGCAAATGGAACTAAGCATAATCTTCAAGTCATCGGCTGTGAAAGAATACTTTCGTTTTTTTAAACAACCCTCCTGATCATAACTTTTTTTTCAAACAATAAAAATATTGTTTTTGTGAAAATGTACCATTCCATATTATTTTGCGCAGATATATTTTTTAGATTGTAAAGAACTGAAAATGGTAATTTGTTGAATTTGCAGCATTAGGAGATTATAGTTACTGAAATCAAAAGGTATTTCCATCAAAAATATCTTAACAGGTGCATGTACATTTTAACAAAACACGTCGTATTTCATAGCTGCTTTGCTATTCTTGCATCCATCAAATTTATGAATTTTTGGACAGCTTCTGCTTGAATTTCTGTTTATACTTGTGTACATTTACCAGTAATTTCAAATTTTAATCCATTTTCAGTTTTTTAAAAGTCCCGCATCATAGAATTTTAAGGAAAATCATTCCATTGGTTGATGTGGCTATAACATAACAAATTGTGGAAAAAGTGAAACGATGTAAATACTTACCAGATGCCATGTAAATACTTTAGTCATTACCAAACGCGCTTGCAGGACATCAACCCGGCATCACAGTGGGACGATCGCCGGCCTCGGGTGACATGGCGAGGGGACGGACAGCTATTTGCCGTCAGTGCCGTTTGCCCCAATACGGGAGCCCGCAAGGTCCGGGTGTGGAACAGGGAATGTGTCCTGCAGGCCACCAGCGAGCCCATCGATGGCCTGGAGCACCCTCTGTCCTGGAAGTAAGAAGTTTGTTGATAAAAAGTTGATGTTATTTGGGGAAGATGTCTTGACATTAGCCAACTCAAAACCTAAAGTCTCGTAAGTTTTGGTTAGTGTGAGTGCCTGATGCATACTTGAAAAAAAATAATTCTAATGAAAAAAGCTGAATGGCTCACAAAATTAATGGTTTGGTCCGTATCTCGACTTTTGTTATCATGATTTTCGGTGTGGTTCAGCATACACTGACAATTAGGAAAATCAATGTTGTGTTGTGTAATTAGGTTAAAAGTTCAAGGGATACCTCACATATTTGTTGCCATTTGCAGCAGTGACAAGTAAATAATTTGACTCCCAACATATCCATCCATCAATTTTCTGATCCGCTTATCCTCACAAGGGTCACGGGCATGCTGCATCTTATCCCACCTGTATTGTAGCCAATCAGCGTACACCCTGAACTGTAAACAAAATGCCTCGAAATATGCCCCATGTGCCTTAAGTGTCACATGATTAATGCAATTGCTTTTCTCAAGAGTTATTAAAAACAAAACAAAAAAAAAAACCCACACAAAAAAATATGTTTTAGACCCTCCGGAAGCCTGATGGCAAGCACTCAGCGCCATCCAAACAAGCACAGTGTGGTCTTTCTGGAGAAGAATGGTCTGCTGCATGGAGAATTCACCCTGCCTCTCAGAAAAGACCAGGCCAAGGCATGTTCATGCTTCTATACCCCACTATCCTATGCTTTTTGGGCATAAGATTGATGTGACCCTCCCACCCCCGCCCCACCCTCCTCTTTAAGGTGAAGGAGCTTCTGTGGAACAATGACTCCACAGTCCTGGCCATCTGGTTGGAGGATTTAACAGCGGGCGAGGACGGATGCGTCAACACTTGTGGTGAGTTCAGTCCACTTGTGAGTGTCTCCTACACACTGCATACATGAACATCGTCCTGTCGTCTGCCTGTAGTGCAGCTGTGGACGGTGGCAAACTACCACTGGTACCTGAAGCAGAGCCTGGATTTCGGCACAGACCCAAGCCATGCTCCGGAGTGCATGTGCTGGGACCCTGAGCGGCCCCTCCGGCTGCACATGGCCACCCGCGGTTGGATCTACCTGGCCTACGACTGGGGCTGGACGACGGAGAGGAGCCCGGGCACGGATGCCTCGGACCACGCCAACGTGGCTGTGATTGACGGAGGTGATGACCAATTGGATCGGAGTAATGCTGTTGGTTAATATGATCAAAAATATATCAATAACTTCCCTCCAGACAAGATTCTGGTGACCACCTTCAGACAGAGCATAGTTCCTCCACCCATGTGTTCGTTTGAGCTCCAGCTAAGCTCACCTGTCAATCAGGTTACCTTCCTATGCCAGCCTCAGAGGACCAATCAGCTGGCGGCACTTACCGCAAATGGAAACATAACCATCTACGACCAAGGTGGGTCTCCAAAGTTAATACTACACTATTTCTTCTAAATGATTAATTCCAGCATATTGCGTTTAATATAGTTCCAATCCTTATACTTAAATAACATCACGCCTCCCTGATTACATTCAAAATGAGTTTTTATGCTTAAATATCTTAAACGACTTAATAACAACGATAGTTGTAGTTGCAACACAATTGTGGGAGACAAGTAAAACATCAAGCGTAACTTAAATTAGCATTGTTTTGCAAACACAGATTTTTTTTTTTATTGGTTAAACTAAAAATATTACATATTGACAAATAGTGGATCTAGTGTAAAGCCTTGTGGAACTCCACCACTGACAAAAATATATCGTTTACCACCACATTAGAAAAGCTTGAAAATGAACCTCAATGCACGCTTGAATTTGACTTTAATATTAAATAATGGTGGACCTAGAGGAACTCCGCCACAAATGAATATGTAATTTATTACAGCTGAGATAAATAGTAGACCTTTTGGAACTTTGCCAATACCTCATTAATATGTAGTTTACGACAGCAGAAGATAAGTTTTAACATTATTCTTAAACATGCTTGAATTTGACTTCAAAGGTGAATACTTGTGACTCCAGTTTAGAGCAAAGCCTTGTGGAACTAACAGCCGCATATCTGTTAAATCTTAGAAATGCTTGAATGTGTAGGTAAATGGGATTTAGCAAAAAGCATTGTGGAATCTGCTACAAATGTGTCTGTCTATGCATGAAGCTTATCATTTGCCCCTTTTAATTTGGCAGATTCTGGAGGAGAACCTGATAAAATTGCAAATGAATTCAGAACTATGATCCGTCCCCTGGTCTTCAAGAGAACTTTCAGGTAACAAAACTGTCAGTTACGAATTTGTAAATGCAGTACTCTTAAAAGGGTTACTGTTCTTTTTGTAGCACGACCATTCACCAAGAGGCGCCCCTGTTTCTGCGACATTTGCTGTGGCTTAAGGACAATCTCTTTGTGGCTGTCAGCAAGGGTTTGGTGCCCATGTCCTCTGCCCTAATACTGCTGCGCCCCAGCCAGGACACAGAAGCCAATGCACTCTCTGTCAGGTACTGAATGAAATGAACCCTGCTGCAACAATGATGACAGGTTGAATTATTCGTTTTTGTTTTTTCCTTTTTAACCACTGCAGATGTCGGCTGGAAGTGGATGGCGTTGTGACCAACGTTGTCCATTGTTGTAGCACGCGTTTGGTGGCCCTACAGCTAGAAGACGGCCGCATCAGGAAGTTCCTCTGGGGTCAGTCGACAACACTCACACAAGACCATTCCATGCTTGAGCTGACTCCACACTTGTCTGTACTCATTGATCTGCACACATGGGACAGGGGGACCATGGCCCGGTACAATTGGTCATACACGTGCAATGTATACGTGGCATATAATTATTGTAACGTTATTGCTCTTTGCCAGTAATACATGTGAACTGCCACCTTGCACAATAGAAATACACAGAAAAACTAGGACAAAAAATCTACAGCTCCAACATCATGAGACACCCAGTCACATGAGCAAGCATATTGTACATCATGTGATTAATGTGATTGCCCCTCCCACCACTTATTGCAGGTAACCACCATTTTACACAATAGAAATAAACAAAATACCCACTAATAATCCACAGAGCATCATGTAAAAGTAATATTTTTGTGTAGATTGTGCCGATCCTTCATTGGAGGATTGGCGCGATTCCAGTGGGTGCAGCGTTAACTTCCCCGTGCCCTGTACTCAGATGGCTCTCTGCAGCGTGGATGGCCAGGTAAATCCAGACTGAATAGTACAGATTAAACAGATTCAGTGGTGCCTTGATTTACTGAACAAGTGCCCGGACTATTTTTTTGTTGTTGTTGTTTTTTGTTTTTGTTTTTTAAATTTTGTTTTGTTTTTTAAAACTTTGTTTCAAGCCAAAATTTGAGTTACGTGCGAGCTTCAGATGCACCTTGAGTAATTCCCCCCTCTATTTTCAAACAAAGTGTTTTGTTTTGGGGTTTTTGTTTTTTTGATGAATGAATAGATGAATAGTGTTTCAAGTCATTTCAATTGGGAAATTGATTAGATATATGAATAAATTGACATATGATGTATGAGTAAAATGACTTCCGAACATGGTCATGGATTAAATTAAACTTGTAAATCGAGGTACCACTGACTTGTTGTGATTTAAAACCAACACTAACTTTAATTCAGGAGTGTGTGCTGGGCCTGACAGACAGATCTCACCTGTACGCTGCTGACATGGAGGTAGGCGGCCATTTTGGCAAGCTGGCTGACACTGGCAACATGTCCCCGTTCAACTTGTCTGCGTCATCTCTACTTTCAGCTCGGCTCCAACGTGTCGTCCTTCGTCGTCTGTGACGACTTCCTGGTGGTCACCACGCACTTGCACACATGCCGCTGCCTCCAACTGAGCAAGCTCAGCCTTAAAGGTACAAGACCACCATTTTTTTTTTTAATTCAATGTCATTTTCCATGATTTATGAGTGGACAAGGTGAGTCCATATTTTTACAGTTTCTATTGAGACTTAGTTATGCTTAAAATGATCTGTGTGATACTCAAGGAGTTTGGGTGAATACTCAAATGAATGGAAAATGTGAGGGGACATTGGTTTGTGGTAAAGGAGAGTTTGTGAGGGTATACTGTACAATTCATCCCATGCCAGAAGAAATAAAGCAAATTCCAGTAGAAAAAAAGATTTTTCCCAAATCTAAAGGGAATAACGTCAATTTAAAATCTGAAATCAGGTTTTTGTGTGTGTTGAGGGATGTTGGGGCGTTGATAGGGGAAACAAGGCATTTTATTTTAAGGTCATGTCACTGAGCCCTAATAAAAGCACTTGGGAAATGAAAACCCCCCACAGCGCTGCAGGCAGCCTTGGCCCAGGACGGCGGGCAGAACGATGAGACCCTACGACGGGTGGAGCGGGGGTCCCGTGTGGTCACAGTGGTGCCACAAGACACGCGAGTGGTCTTACAGGTGAGCCCCAAACGACCATCCTCTGCCGCTCGCAATCACCTGTAGATGTTCATCATGGTGCGTTTGTGTGTGCAGATGCCACGTGGGAATTTGGAGACTGTCCACCATCGGGCTCTGGTGTTGGCGCAGCTCAGGCAATGGCTAGATGAGTGAGTAGAGGAGAATGCAGAATGCAGAAGTCCGTCAAGGCTCAATACAATGTGTGTGTGTGTGTGTGTGTGTGTGTGTGTGTGTGTGTGTGTGTGTGTGTGTGTGTGTGTGTGTGTGTGTGTGTGTGTGTGTGTGTGTGTGTGTGTGTGTGTGTGTGTGAGTGAAATGTACAGGAAATAAAGATTCATGCAGTGACTGCTCTTTTCCAGTTTGAGGTTCAGGGAAGCTTTTGAGTGTATGAGGAAGCTGCGCATAAACCTCAACCTCATTTATGACCACAACCCAAAGGTACTTGCAAAGCTCTATTATTGATATTGCCATGAATTATTATTTTGATGTAATATATGGAAGAGGTGACCCTCACCCATTTTGCTCGCATTAGGTCTTCCTCGAGAACACACACACGTTCCTCACGCAGCTCAACTCCATCAACAACATCAATCTGTTCCTCACAGAGCTCAGGTCAGCCCAACATTGTTATGTGAAGACCGCGCCTGCTTTTTCATTTTTTTTAATCTTGCATCTTCTATGGTGCCATCAGGGAGGAGGACACCACAAGCAGTATGTATCCTCGCCCCGGAGGATGCCCGCAGCTCCAGCAGCCACCGCACGCCTCTGGATGCAAGAAGGTGGACGTGGTGTGCGATGCTATTCGCAAAACAATGGAGGACACAGACCCCAACAAGTTAGTGACAATCGTCAGTGGGAATGAATAAAAATACATTAAATGGTTCGAGGGGGGGAAATATCTAATTTAATTACAGTTTTGTTTGCCCAGGAGACCTAAAATTTTAAATACATATGTATTTATCTATTCTCTCCCTCCACATTTTATTATTTTAATCTTTTTTCTTTACTGGGTAATTAAAAAAAAAATAGAACTGAGTTTGGATGTTTCTCAATATTTCATTTTAAAAATATGTAATCTATAAATCGCATGATACGGCACCTCTAAGATGCCTTTGTGTTATTTTCCACAAATATGTATAAAATAACACTCAAAAAAAGTGTTTGATTCCCATTGGTTCAGGTTCTGTCTCTCCATCCTAACGGCGCACGTGAAGAAGTCAATTCCTGAGCTGGAGATCGCCCTGCAGAAAGTCCACGAGCTTCGAGGTGAGCAAGACACTTTGGGACACTCTGATATCGTTCTCTGGTTTATCACAAAGAGCACTAAACACACAGCGATTTTTTTTTTTCTTTTCTTTTTTTAAGCTAAATGTTCGAAACGGCTCGGAGTACAAACAAAATTTGCCAACTCATTTACAGTGAACCCCCCTGAAGGAGACGGTGGCGTGAATGCCGAGGAGGCACTGAAGTACCTCCTCTTCCTCGTCAACGTCAACGACTTGTACGAACACTCGCTGGGGACGTATGACTTCGACCTGGTGCTTATGGTCGCCGAAAAATCACAGAAGGTACTAAAAAAGTCTGAACATCATGGGTTGCTTGTCTGTGTGCGCTCTGCGATTGGCTGGCAACCAGTCCGCGGTTTACCTCGGTGCTCGCTCAATAGTTCAACTCTGAAGAGGATAAGCGGCATATAGTCATGAATGATGTCAGAGGTTTTAGAGCCAAAGTCGGCCAGATTTTATATGAGTGAAAACCCCCGATGTTGAATGTGCAACAGGACCCAAAAGAGTACCTGCCCTTCCTCAACATGTTGAAGAGCCTGGAGGTCAACTACCAGCGCTACACTATCGACAAACACCTGAGACGTTACTGCAAGGCGCTGGTGCACCTCAGCAACTCTGGTAGGCATCCATTTTGCTTCAAACAGAAAGCCACTTGTACATTGAGGTGGGTAGTAGCGAGTTGACTTCACACCGATCTAAAACGCTTCAGTACGACTGTTCCAGTTCGGTTCTTATGTCCCGTGCATGCGCAGCTCTTTGTATTGGGGTTTTTTTTTTCGTTGGAGGTAACAGTCTCCAGCACCGATGATGATAATAAAAGTCATGTATCGCTAATTCTAACCATCATTTGGCTAACAGCTCTTTTTGCACACTTACATTGCGTGTTTATGCACTACGAGTTCTGAAAACATTCTCGATGCCCGTCAGGAATTTCAAAAGACTGCCGACCGGCACCAGATACCGGTTTCGAGTGGCAGAACCGACAGCGTGACCACCCTGCGTAGTCTGTATAGCTCCAGTGCAAAAGATCTCTGGTGCATCGAGAGATTACAGCTCATTTGACGGTGTTGTATTTTCATACAAACATGTCAATGTGCATCATATAAAACATTTTATAACTTGAGTTTTATATTAGGAGATTGGATAATTTAGAAACCAACCTTTGTTGAGCCAATGTACCTATTGTGCAAAAGAAAAATCTCACGGGTAATGAGCAAACAAAAAAGAAAGAAATGATAGTATCGTGTTTGGCTAATTTCAGGGAAAAGTTATCCTCTGGAATTTTTATTTTTTTTTATCATGACAGGCCTACATGTCACTTCCCTATTTGGTACAATTTTGCAAATGCGGTACCTCAATATCTTGCCGCAATTTTGTTTTAGGAGATGAGCATTTTCCAGAAGTTTTACAGTTGGTGAAGGAGCAGAAACTTTACAGCCAAGCTCTGCGTCTGTACTCTGCCGACGGTGCTCACTACAAGGTACATCACATTCCCCACTTTTCCCGCTCAGCTTCCTATTACAAACGCGTGACCTCCCCCAAGGCACTGAGCCGCGCCTACGCCAAGCACCTACTAGAACAGCAGCAGGCAGAGGAGGCTGGCCTGATGCTGTGGAGATGTGGCGAGCTCGACAGCGCCCTGCAGGCCTTCGCCACTGGCGCCAGCTGGAGAAACGCTGTCTGTGTGGCGCAGCAGATCCCGCTGTCCAACGACAGGCTTGCCCTGCTGGCCCGAGAACTGGCAGGTAACCATGGCCACTGAATACTCTGGCGCTTAGCACAGAGGCACCATGTTCATATGCAAGGCTTTGGTGATATACAAAAATTTGATCATTCAAGATAAATCATTTTTTTCCCCCAATCATTGTGACCTATAACTTGTGGAACTAGATTAAAAAACAAAATAATAGTAAGATAAGGACGTTGCACAACTGTGCTCTCCCTCCTATAACTGGGTTGTGTTCAGAATCAACTAGTCACATTCAACTCGTGAAATTGGTTAGCACACAACTGGCATCTTTTGATGTGCCTCTGAGCGAGCACCACGGAATGCAGTGTTGCAGGGGAGTGCGACGCTGCAAGAGGGTGTTAAACGTGACAGTGAAACACCTCAAATTAAAAAATGTTCGGGAGTGATGCTGCCGTGATGTTAGTAAGTGCCTCCAGTACGAGAGGGGCTGGCAGATCTACTGCCATTTTGGCGGACTTACTTACAGCTACTGTAACTGCAATGAAGGAAAACTCAATAAATGCAGTGTCTCTGTGTCCCCAGCTTTGGGACATAAGAGATGATGTACACAGTAATGTGTTCAATCAGACACTGGTTCCTGCTCAGCCTGAAATATACCTCAGGGCTTTCTTTTGCACCTATGAAAGAGACATCTTGCCGAAGTGCGGTCTCCTTCTGATCTAAATCTGCAGGAAAATTTCCCTATTTACTTTCTGGTAGACTGCTACATAATTTAAAATATATACTGTATATATTTGATACTGCTACTTTGCAGGAGAAATTATGTATTAGAAATTAGAAGATTGAATCAGTTTTGTTACGTACGGTAAAATTGTGTTTGTCAGTGTGCCTTGATTGTCTTTGCCGTTTATTTTGTTATTTGGTAATTGTTTGCCTTCAGGAAAGCTGAGCGGACAGCGACGCTACGCGGAAGCAGCCATGTTGCTGGACCAGTACGCCAAAGTAAGTTGTTCACACAAAAACAGTTGTTGTTATCATTGATGGTAATAATAGTTCATTTGGGGTTTTTTGACCATGCAGGACTGTGAGGAGGCCATCTCGACGCTGATTTCCGGTGCGGCCTGGGAGGAAGCGCTGCGACTGGTTGGTGGGAAAAAAATAATGCACCCATGTGATCACAATAATAGTACTGACAGAACAGCCCCGTAGGCTGTTCTTGTTGTCCTTTGGGCTAATTAATAATCAGCCCAGGAACATTGGACAACATTCCCCATTTAATTTTTTTCCCTTTACTGTTCATGTATGTACTTGAATAAGCACTGTTTTCGGCAGCTGCTTCACATCTCTGTTGCATTCAGTCCACCAATTTCTCGCACCTGTGAAGTAGTATTCTAAACCACTTTGTTCCTCCCAGTTGAAGTTTACTGTCAAAATAAGAAAATATATATTGCGAATTACACATTGTGCATTTAAAACAAGCCTCAAAAATAGCCAGATTGCTTAAAGCTAGCATACAGGTATAAAAGAAAACACTATTGACCTATTCACGGTTAGCATCAATCGCTGCGATTTTAGAAACAACAACAAAGTTATTTCAGCACAAATGGTGGAGTAACACATTAAGGTAGTTAATATATTTTTTTTACTGGCATATATTATTTATCCTCTATGACTATTATTACAGCATGTTAATAAGTCACTTAGAGTCAAAGTTTGTACTAGTTTTCTCTTTGCCTGCATTACCTATATTATACTGCCTCCAGGTGGCCAAGGCAGGCACACCAAAGGAGCAGTAAAATAATTTGTGATGCACAAAATGTTTGTCTTTACATTCTTTTTGTTCTTACTCTGTTTTTATATGTCCAATATGGTAAAGTGCCATTTTTCCTCGGTTTTTATTTTATTTTGACGCAGGATGGAACTCATTAAAAGAATTCCTATTTAGTTCAGGATAGATAGTTTCAGATATGAGTGATTTGATTTATGGGCGTGGTCACGCAACAAATTCACCTCATATCTCTTCTCGCCTAACATCGGTGTTGCGTAGAGTCCACCAACTTTGGAAACTTTAATGCCGGCCCATGATGTCCTCTGTACTTCGAGCCCTACTGAATATTTTTCTGAATATGTCCCGTTTCCGACAAGTGCTTCACACATTTATTGCCTTGTTTTGTACAAGTACAAAATGTAAAGTACATATGTTGATCTTGCTTTAGTTTCCACCTACTGTTAGTTAATTGGAATATTTTTTTCTATGCTTGAGATTCACATGTACGACAGAGCGGACATCACAGAGACAGACCTGAAACCAGCCCTGGTTGAAGGTAGTTAAAAAAAGCCATTTTGTGCGAAACTTTTTTCTCTGAAGTAAAATCTTCCCTCTCCTCCACCCTGCCTCGCAGCTGCCTTAGCACAGACTTTCCTGGTGGAGACGCAAGCGGCCGCCTTCTCGCGCCACCGCTCGCGCTTGGCGCTGGTACGGCAGCAGAAAGAGGACAAAGCCCGGCGGATGGGCGTGCTGGGTGAGGATGCGGAACGGTGATACGTTGCCATACATTTTAGAGTTATTTTCAAGATCCTCTTATTTGTTTTCAAATCTCTGAACAATCTCCCGCCACCTTACCTCTCTGAGCTCATCCGCCCCTACACACCTGGGTCTGCGGACCAGACATTATTAGAAGTCCCAAGAACTAAACTGAGGCTCAGAGGGGATCGAGCCTTTTCTGTTGCTGATCCCTCTCACTGGAATGACCTCCCACTGAACATTCGGCAAGCCTCCTCACTGCCCATCTTCAAAACCCTCCTCAAAACTCACTTGTATTCTTTGGCATTCGACTCAGCATGACTTAGATTTGTTCTTGGTTTTACTTTGGTGCTTTCTACCGTCTTTGTTACCAATTTGTTTTACTGTTTATTGTGTATGTTAAATTGATCCATGTACAGCACTTTGTATGCAGCGATGGCTGTTTGAAAGTGCTCTATAAATACAGTTGACTTGACTTGATGTAGTAACCTCCGCATTGAAACAAACCAACATCTCAACTCATCTAACAGATGAGGACAGTCCTGACTGCGTGGACGCTGAACTTTACTCCGAGGCCAGCAGCGTCATGAGCGCGTCCAAGTACTCGCACAGCAACTCGCGTGTCTCCTCGTAAGACGCACACATGCATGAAGATAATACCCTTTAGACACCTTGGTCAAACGAATCATTTCTTTGTGGTCAGATGTATACAAAGGGCTGTGAATGCATGTAGATGCTGTAGATCACAGGTGTCAAAGTCAAGGCTTGGGGGCCGCATCTGGCCCGCCACATCATTTTATGTGGCCCACGAAAGCAAATCAAGTATGTCAATTTCCATGATGCTTGCTAAAGTCTGAACCAAAATTTCTAATTGCCATATGTAATCCATAATAACATGGGGATATTGCAAGCATTTTCTCGTTGCCAAAACCCTTCTTACATTAACGTAAAAAATGTTTAAACAAGTCATTTTTCTTGACTTCTGATTCCAAAACTAGTTGTCCATCAACTTGTTCTGCACTGTGTATGTAATATGTGGTAGTGATTAAATATTTATATGGTTTCACAAAATTCAGTCATATCGCCCCTCCAAGGGAAACCGTAACTACAATGTGGCCCCCGACAAAAATGAGTTTAACACCCCTACTGTAGATTATGGTGGGTGTCCAAGTCTGTCCCTTTAATTTAAAAAAATAATACGTGCAAAGTTTTAGCTTTGCACTCAAGTGTGAGTTGAGTGGGCGTATAGCAACCATAAAGTCGGCAAATACATGAATAATGAGTGGTGAATGTCGGTAACGCCGCCGCCAAAATAAAATTGGCACATATTGTCTCTAAGCATACAAGACAGATATGTTTGCATTTAAATTTGGGAAACACAAAAACTGCTTCCAATTTTACCAGAATATGACTTCATTTGGTCTTGGCACTGCTTTTTGCCAGGACCCGCTCTCTCTTCTCTGATGCTCAAATACAGTCTTGGGGTTAGAAGTGGTAGTAACCAATGTCTTCCATCAAGTGGTGTTCTTAAAACTGCTCCGCTTCAGTCAACGTTATTTTCAGAAATTAATCGAGGGTCACTCAGCGTGTGTGCGGGGCTGGGCTGCCAGTTGCCCATTCCTAATGTATATGTGTGATACTGATGTTGGGGGAGTAAAATCCCCAAAATATAATTCACACTCGATACATCTTTGATTCTTTAGCCTGAAATATTATATTTGAGTATAAATATGCAACCAAATGCCATTAAATGTTAAACAAGGTGATATTTTAGGAGGTCTTCCAAAAACCGCCGCAAGGCTGAGAGAAAGAAGCTGAGTCTGAAGGAAGGAAATCCCAAGGAAGAAAAAGCGCTCATGTACGCCCTAGGAGAGATCATCACCAGCGTGGACAAAATGAGAGGTGAACGCTGTACGCTTGAACTTTTTGAAGGCACTCTGCCCATTGTGGGGGATTCATGTTTCTGTGGTTTGATGCATTATCGTGTTCTGCAGAGGAGATTCAGGCGCTGCTCAAGGCTCTCGTGCTCTTCCGCTTCGATAAGCAAGCCGATGAGCTGCGGCTCGTCTTTCAAGAAGCGCTGCATGCCATGGAGGAGGCCATCCCGGAAGTGTGGCCTCAGGACACGCACAGCAGCCACGCACCGGTAACCACTTATCTTTCATCACATTCATGACCAAAATAGTAATATGATCCATTTTCAGATGTATAGTTCAGTCTACATCAGAAATAGACATACAAAATAAGTCACGTCAAGTCAACTGTATTTATAGAGCACTTTCAAACAGCCATCGCTGCATACAAAGTGCTGTACATGGATCAATTGAACATATATAATAAACAGTAAAACAAATCGGTAATAAAGACGGTAGAAAGCACCAAACAGTAAAACCGAGAACAAATCTAAGTCATAAGTCATGCTGAGTCGAATGCCAAAGAATACAAGTGAGTTTTGAGGAGGGTTTTGAATGTTTTATAATGTTCAGTGGGAGCTCATTCCAGAGAGAGGGACCAGCAACAGAAAAGGCTCAATCCCCTCTGAGCCTCAGTTAGTTCTTGGCACTTCTAATAATGTCTGGTCCGCAGACCTGAGGCGCCGGGCAGGTGTGTAGGGGCAGATGAGCTCAGAGAGGTAAGGTGGCGCGAGATTATTCAGAGATTTGAAAACAAATTAGAGGATCTTGAAAATAACTCTAAAATGTATGGGGAGCCAGTGAAGGGATGCCAGAGTAGGAGTTATGTGCTCCCTCTTACGAGTACCAGTCAAGAGGTGAGCAGCGGCATTCTGGACCAGCTGAAGGCGCTTAATGGAGGA
>CAAKHF010010530.1:4996-44478 GCA_901007745.1 Hippocampus kuda | reverse complement strand
AAGGGGGGGGGGGGGGGGGGGGGGGGGGGCCTGGGGGGCTGTAAGAGGGCGTGGTGCTTCGTACTGCGGGATTAAATCCAAGCACATCCATGCTGACTCTTTAACGACACTTCCCTGAAGGAGGCTGAGCTGAATGCAGCTGTTTTCCCACACTTGGATGTGCATTTTGGGATATCGAGGAGGGAGGAAAAGTAGCACGTTAATCATAAGATGTCACTTTGTCAAAATGTGACAACAAAAGTGGATCAAGTCCAAATAACCATCCGAGTGCTCCTCTGCGGTTGACTTGAGGACTTGCTGATTTATACTTTGGGAAACAAAAGGGAGTGTGACATCATTATTAAATGACTCTCTTTCCTGTATCCGTTTGCATCATGCAGCCTCTGTGTGCGCAAAGTTTAAGAACAGTGAGCTCTAGTGGTCAATTGAGATTATTGCAGGCATTTCGAGTCGGCAGGCGGTGGGGAACAAGAAAACCACTTTCCAATATTTGCAAACATGACATTTTGACCAGCATTTCGTTTTTCTTTAATTGAAGCTTAAACAGTGCATAGTTGCAGAATAACTATTTACACTTGTGTTCCGTCATTTTCATAATAGTATGCTTGTAGTTTAATTTTATCAATCTTATCACGTCCACTCTGTCGTGGTAAAATATAAATTATGTAAACTTTCATGAATTCCAAATATATTGGGTAAAACGTAGACAGCCAGTGGGCTAGCGGGATTTCCCAAATATAGTCTCTTTGCTTTGAGATGGATGAAACACGTTGAAAGATAATCTAATTTAAGACTGCATTTATTTACAATTGCTTTTACCGTTTGCTCTGCGTGCTTAGCTTTCCCTGGAAATGTATTGCAACACCAAATGATTCCACGTGCTAAAGACAAGCGCGCGCCTTTTCAAGTGTGTGATTTAGGGGTTGAAACCATACGCAGGGTTGTAGGGAGGTTGCGAATGTTCATCTAGATGTGGCGGTGGACCACCTGGAGGGTACGCTGGAGGAGCTAAAACAAATAGATCACATCACATAACATAATGATGAAAATGCAAGTCTGCAGGTCAAGGAAAGGGCAAATATTGGCATTTTTTAAAAATATTACTGCAATAAACTGTGGGAAGGTGTGCATACATTATAATTTCACACATACTAAACATGAACAAACTCCTGATTCATTTTTAACAATTACAAAGAGTACAAAAATTTATTTGTGAAATGAGCCAGACTCTGAATCACAAAGACATGATTAAAATCTTGTTACAAATCAAAATAAGAACTCACCTGCTTCCATGTATGGCTGCGGGCCCACCGGTGCTGTGGGCATGGCGGGGCCTCCGTAATGAGGCGGGACAGGTACGGGCTGGTAGTTGGGATGGTACGGCGCAGGGTGAGGCGGGGAGGCCGGCTGATGGGGTGCGACGATATAGGTAGTTGTCACATCTATCCAAAGTGAGATTAGTTAGTGCACAGATGTCTAACTCAAGGCCCGGGGGCCAGATCCAGCCCGCCAGGTCATTTTATGTGGCCCACAAAAGCAAATCGTGTCTGTCAACTTGCTAAAATATGTACCGAAATTTGAAATTGTCATGTGTTTAAAAAAAAAAAAAAAATGACTGAGGTTTTGCAACAATTTTGTTAATCAGTTTACCCTCACTTGAATAATTGAACAAACTATTATAAATGACTTGACTGATTTCGAAACTAATAATCTATTAATTTGTTGTGTACAAGCAATAATTTTGTGGTTTCACTGTCATAACGGCCCTCCGATGGAAGACGTAACTCCAAATTGGCCCGCTACTAAAATGAGTTTGACACCCCTAAGTTAGTGAATGAGTTTTTTTAGTTAGTGGGCGTCATGTGTGCTGTCATGTGGCCATGAAACACAGTGATTCTAAACATGTAAGTGTTCTGCGAAAGTTTGAACAATTTAACCCCGTTTCATTTTGACCCAAACTGCTATTTGCAACAAATAATGTATCTTGGTCAGCGGCATGTAATGGCAGGCAGAATAATGAAAACGCTCTCCCATAAAACAGATTATATGTCAAAAACCTGGTAATTCAATCGGGGTGTGTAGACTTTTTATGTCCACCTTATATACTTTTTAATATTTTTTTTGGTGATGTCCTGTGAGCGTTTTTTTATTCTGTCAAATTGTGTGCCTTTGCTGAATAACGATTGGGGAACACGAAATAAAGAAAGTGTCTCACTTGGATGCTGCCGTGAGGTGCGAGGTTTCCTGCACTTTTTGTACAGAAAGCAGCATGGAGCCACAAAGCAGGTGATGAGCCCCACGCAGAAGATAATGGGAATGACTGCTCCGAGAATGCTGACCAAAAGTATGGGGGACCTGAAGTGTTTCTCAAAGCGAGGCCTGCGTAGATGAACCAGTAGTAGTCGTCACCAGAAGAATTGTCACAAAAATGGTGATTAAGATTAACCCTCTGATGTCGAGGTTGCCAGAATGAAGTGATTTTTTCCGTGAAAACCATGTTGCTGGGTCAAACTGTCATCCCTCAAAAATCTTAAGTAGTGGACACTAACTGTTCTGCCTTTTGCTCAAAGACAGGTGGGATAAAATTCCGCCGACTCTGAAAAGGATACGTGGAAAATGGTCGGAGAGATGGATAAATATCATGTCATATGGCAGAGCCTCCATCAGGATTAATTTAATAATAATCGCGAAAAAGATAATAATAATAATAGAATATCGTCTTTTTTTTTTAAATGTGTCCTAATATTCATTTGTAAAAAGGCTAATTTCTTTTTTTTTTTTTTTTAATGAAGTATTATCAACAGACGGGAGGCGCCATTGCTCTAGTCGGCAGGGTGGATGTCTTGCAGTGGCGCCATATGTCAAGTCAAGTTAAATGTCTTCATAGAGCCCTTCATTACAAAAGAGTATCAAAGGGCTTCACGTGCCCACAGTTGACAAATATTAGCAACATTCTTGGATCTTAACCGGTAGGAGGGCAAGGAAGAAGTACAAAAAACTAGGCTGTAGTTCATCCAAGAGATGAGGATAAGCAGCATAGAAAACAGATTTGTGTATTGAAGCAATATTAAGGCCTTTATTTGGAAAATATTTTTAGAGGATTTCTGGACACCTTGCATACAAGTGTAAAAATACGTTTTTGTTTATTCATCCATTTTCTACCGCTTATCCTGTTCAAGAGTCTCAGGTGAGTTGGAATTCTTCCACTTTGGGCAAGAACTGGGCACACCCTAGACTAGTCACTGGACAAAAATTCACACCTATGAGCAATTCAGTCTTCACTGAACATAAAGGAAACAAAACCAACAACAATGAAAAAGCATTACATGCACAGTTGATCCTTGAACTCTGATCCGCAACTTATGAGGTTTGTTACAACTTTTGATCCGTTTCCCAAAACAAATTTTCACTACTGTCCAACTTTAGAGGTTAAAATACCCAGAGAACAATTTATTTTTGGCATTACCTGTCATCGCAGAGCTCTTGACTTAGCTGCCTACTCTTTGCAATGCAGCAGAATTTATTGCTGCAGGTTCCACAGCAATAAATGTCGCCGCACTGGAGATCACCATGACGAATGCCACTGTCGTCCCAGTAGCTGGAACAGCTGTCCGCTGTAAGACAAGCCGAGACATATTGGGAGCACAAAATAGCATACTGTTGCTTTCACCTCCATAATGAGACACATACTGAAAGGCCTCAGGAAATATACACCAAAGACACTGTAACTCACCCCATGTAGACGGTAGAATTATAACACAGGACCCGAAAATTACAATGGACAAAACAGCCGACACCATTACTGCGAAAACACGTAAACTGACTTTTAGCACATGCTGTGTGTGCTTGTGTGTGTGTGTGTGTGTGTGTGTGTGTGTGTGTGAGTGCGTGCGTGCTTGTGTGTGTGCGCGCGCACGCGTCCCACCCAGCAGCTAAGTCACCCAGCCGCATTCCTGCTGAGAACCTGCTCGGTGCAATTAATGCACTTGTTACATTTATATAGTATCAAAATAAAGAGATTGATGATTGTTTCATATGCAGTTTTATGACTCTCATGTCAGGTCTCGCAACAGGACAGGCACCTCAGCCAATTGTGGCGCTTCCCAAGCTAAAGGGAACCATTAGCCCACATCAAAATGACAAAACAGTGGCACTACTTCAGACACAACTACGACAATGTGTCCAAATTTTTTTTTTTACTAGCTCCACTCGCCGTTGCTTGTTGCTAGCCGTTGCCGTCGCTGTCTTCTAAAGACATATTATTCAATTGGTTACAGGGCCTTTTTGTTCTTGGAATGAAAAGGTTCCAATCAGATATCTTCGGCATAGCATAACAGGTGTAAAAAGTTCTCTACTTCAAAGGACAACATAAACCGCGCCAATAATTTTCCCTCCAGCTAAATGGTTCCCACGGGCTACGGTCTGACGGCTTAATCTGAAGGAGAATCAATCAAAATGTATGAACTTAAACATGTAAATCAGAGGTTTGGGGATCCTCGTGATGTCACGAAAGTCTTCAAACAAATAAAACAGAGGAATATTGCACACATCTTAATTCACAACCGTAGCATGAAAGGTAGGAGACATTCAAATAATACATGCATGCATACAGTACAAGGCGAATTTCTAATTTATTGAGCTGGCATGTGGTCACATTTGACAGGACGAAACATGGAGCAATCCGTACGCATGGCACACAAATCACACAGCGTGATGGAATGGGGAACACCTACTAAAATCTAAATAAAAAGGAGGAAATTGCAAAGCTCTGTGGCGCTTGGGTTACATTGGATTTTGACAAAGGCCCAGCCGGGTTTGCAAAAAGGTCACTTGAGCACAAGTATTTCAAGTCAAAGAGGAAATGAACGAGGCAATTCAATGCAGAGCACAAGAAAGATGCACTGAATCCAGATGGTTAGTTGTATAGCACAGGCTAAAAAAAATTTTTTTTTTTCAGAAACGCGAAACATAAGGTGTTGAGTCACAAGCAAGTTGCCACAGTCTTGTCTCACCTCGCAGCTGAAATGTTTCGATCTTGACCAAGTTAATGTCACTAAATATTCAAAATGTTGTTTTGGACGTTAGGTGGATAAGAAGGCACAGCAGTTACTAGTCAGTAAATCAAGAAAGAAAAAAAAAACTTTGGTTACTTTGCAACTAATGCATTGGTACATTTGCATCCACAGTTGGAACAATTAAAACATCCTACAGTGGCACACACAAAAGAAAGAAAGAAAGAAAAGCTTATTGAGGACATGAATAGAAATCCAAGTTGTCGAGTCCACACACAATGGCCAGCTCGCTCAGAACAAACATTCCCTTTTAGCCTGGGAGCTCTCACTCTGCAACAATATTTCCCACCATTGTCCAAATAAAAACAAAAAATACACTTTGAACTTTTCTCCCACCCCACAATCAACCGAGCACTATTTTTCCAAGAGACACTTCTTTTGGTCGGGTGTGGCAGATTTCAAAGTGTGAGGCGCGCTACTTTACTTTAAGGTATACGCAGCAGCTTGAGAAAAATTAAGGGACAGCTGTTAAGATTAATTTGTTAAAGGCAAAGAGAAAGGATTTTTTTTGTTCCTATGTTGCGAAGGGAAAATAAATGATATATAAAAAGGACTGAAATACAATGCTTATCTAATCTAAACTGGTGTTAATTTCACGCTGGAATTTATGCAGTGGCATTGACAACTCGTTTTGCTAATACGCCATAGAAAGTAACAGAACCAGGATGATGCTCTATAAATTTGCGGCTTGCAGAATGGGATGTGAAAAGTGCGCCCTCAAAATCCCTTTTAGTTTGTGCAAAAATGCAACGACTTGAAATTCCACGCACGCCTTGCGACACGTTTCTAAAAGTTAGGTATAAGTGACATTCAGGTTGCAAATATCTCATAATACTGTTTCTTGCTGAGTTATCACACAGCATTTTGAACACCAAGACTTTTACATTTTGTTATACCTTAATGTACGCAACATGATCGTTTTATGTCCTGTAAAGTAAGTTTCACTGTCCCACACTTTGAAAAACCCGCAGAGTGCCAAGGCCATATATGACAACTGCCACAAAAACGCATTACAACAATTATATACATAGACACACACACACACACACACACACACACACACGCGCACACACACACGCACACTTAAAGAACTTTATCTGTGGTTACACGTTGTAATAGTACTGGCAGACGACAGAAGCAGCTAATGATAAGAACGTGAAACGATGCTAAAAGGCAGTAACAACGTCAGCATGAGAGAACACTACAAAAACGTGTCCAATTTTCACACTGAAATAATCAAACATGGCAGAAGATGGTCGAGATAGTTCAAGCTGCAGGAGCTCACTAAGGATTTGCGGCAGGGTTCAAGGAATGAAGAGAAGAAAAAAAGAATAGGAAGGAAACGTGGATTTGCTTCCTGAGAACTGCAAGGCAAACATCTCTTCACAAAAAAAGCATGCACGGACCTTCTGTGCATTGAGTGTGTATAGAAATGGCCTGGGTGGATGATAAAAAAGCAAGAAAAGGAAAACTCTTTGAAGATGCTGCAGCAAACTGGACGTGCCAGTTATCCCATCTTGGGTGGCGGAGAGACAAAATCTGGGTTGTACGCCGGCTGAGCCAAGTAGTCCATCTGGGCTGCTGGAGCATTGGCCTGCGGCTGCACGGGGGGTTGCAGAGGGTAGGACGGCTGGCCAGGGGTGAACGCGGCCTGGCTGTAAGGCATCGGGTTGGGAGGGTAGGCCGGGCCGGCTGGACAAAGGGAAAGACAAAAACAGATTTGTGGCAAATGACACAGAGCATGGCACTTGGGGGTTGACTCCGCAAATGAGTTTAGAAATTGCTGTTGTGAGCTCAGGGCAGCGTGTTGCTGTTAACCGGCTAACAGTGATCCAGTTGTGTGTTTAATGCCTGGGCATTAGTTGTGGCCAAATCAGCTTGCATATTAATAAGTTTACGACGTGTTTATTTTGTTCCCATTTATTCAGTAAATGGATTGAAGTTGCCCTAGCGGCTGCGTCTATCCTTTAGAGCTCGTAGGTGCATTACCTTACACTAGGGGTGTCAAACTCCTTTTTGTCATGGGCCACATTTTAGTTACCGTTTCTCTTGGAGGGCCGTTTTGACTGAAACCAAATAAAATAAGTCAATAACGGTTATTCAACTGTTGTTTAAGTTTCTGCCATGAGGAATTTGATTACAAGAAAATGGCTTATAATATGTCTCTTATTTATTAAATATGAGAATTTAATTAAAATTTTGGGAGAGATTTTAGCAAGCATGATGGAAGTTGACATGATTGATTTGCTTCCGTGGGCCATACAAAATGATGTGGCGGGCCAGATCTGGCCCCCGGGCCTTGAGTTGGATGCCTGTGCCTTACATGAACTATCGCAGGCGATATCCACATCTGTATTCGAATTACTCAAATTATTTGATGGCGTGAGTGCACAAAATTTCCACTCACTGGCTTCCTGATATGTTGGCGGTGGTCCCGGTGTGTAAGGCTGCCCTGGATGGGGCATAGCGGGCATGGGCTGCGGCGGGTATCCCTGAGGTGGCATGGGCTGACTTCCATATCCCACCTGCATTGGTACAGGCTGGTAGGCTGGATAAGGGGTCCCCTGGTAGGGCTGTGGTTGCCCGGGCGACGTAGTTGGTTGCTGAGGGTAATGCTGAGGGGTGTTGGTCACAACGGTGGTATGAGTGGTGGTCGCGATTACCGCTGTGGGGAAATGACAGAAAGAAAAGACTAATTTCCAAAACAATGGCAAAAACATGACGATAACGCATTATTAACATGGAACAATCTCACTTTTTACTTAAACCTGAAGGTATTTTGTGTTTAAAAAAAAAATAAAAAAACTCCCCAAAATAATGGATGAAAATCTACCTCTGCATAAAAATAAGTGTAAAATGGGTGTGTGAATGACGTCCCCCCCACCAACCCCCTCATACACACACAAACGCACAAACACACGCATACCATTCTTTTTCCTTCCCAATGCCACCATGACCATTTCCCGTAAATGATGTGGGATGGTCGTAAGTTCCTCTCATGTGGTTGGCATGGAGACTATGAGTCATATACACATACGCACAGACACAGTAGGTGGAGCTCTGACATTCCCGTTGCAATTCAGCAACCACTCGCTTGCTCAGTAGCAAACTATGTGCAGCTGACAGGAAATGAAAATGTGGGCAACAAGAGTGAGACACACACACACATACACAGTAGCACCTAACATGTATACATCCATCTTTAAAACTCTCGTTTTTCCCCCCCTAATATAAGTGTTTTGTGAAAGTGTCGCGACTGTATATAAATAAAGATGGATTGTATTGTATAAATGCTTGTGGGAATTTTCATTATGTTGTAATCAATTAAATTTCTAGCCAAGTTGATGTGAAACAAATTGTGAGAGTCAGCAAAAGCGTAAATTCCCATTTTTGGAAACACAAATATGAGTGTCATGTGGACGGTGAACCAACAGACCGCTCATGACTCTGATTGCAGTTCTTCAAAATTTTGACAGACCAAGTATGACTCTGAGTCACAATCAGCTGCAGGTTTTCACTTGTTCAAAACAACTCGAAAATCCAGCTGACAGAAATTATTTGCAGAAGTGCAGGACCTTTACATCCTGGCATATAAACCACTGGTATACAAGGGTTTACTTCAAATGGGCACTGGAAATGAGGAACAACGGTGAGATAAATGAAATGGCTCAAAATACAGTGTGTTTGACAAATTATTTGGTAACCATCTATTAACTCATCCAGTACCAGCCAATTCTAGACCAAGTCTGAAAAGACGTTTAAAAACGTCTTTGGGAGTGAATGAGCAAAGGTCCAGCGCTATCTTCGACGCAGATATGTGAAATACCCTAGCCATCCTTTACGGCCGATGCATACCATCCTCTGATAACACATTTTGACTTGGCATGTTTTGTAAAAATCATTGTTTCCATCAAACATCATAGTTCATCTTTGGAAAGATAATCGAACAGTTCCAATCCGATTTCTATGAGTGACCGAGGCCACCCAAACGAATTTTAAAAGCAATTAGCAGTGACGACGGGCAAACGATGGGACTTACGTCGCGGCTTGCGGCACACCTTGTACAGGCAACAGCAGGGACAAACGCAGCAGATGATGAGCACCACGACCACAAAGATGACGCCGCCGATCACGGAACCCAACATGGAGGAGGATTCCATGAAGTCTGATCCTGAATGGTATTCACTAATAAAAGACAAACAAAACGAATAATTAATAGTGCATCTAACATGGAAAGAAAAATATCTATGGAAAAAGGTGCACAATTTGGAACTTTTAATGACAAAACAGGTCAAAAGTTGCATCGCATATCTCACAAGACTGCAGGTTATGTGAGCGTCGAAATGATTAACCCTTGTGCCCTGCAGGTACACTTCCTGTACACCTGCATGCGTTGTGTCGCAAAAACAAATGCATGCCACAGGTTTGAAACCCATGCATGGCATGCATTTGCTTTTGCAACACAACGCATGCAGGTGTACAGGAAGTGTACCTGCAGGGCACAAGGGTTAACTGCCTCACTCACGCTACTACCAGAGAACGTCATTTCATAACGCGTCTGTTTCTGGCATCTGTGATTGGGTGAATGTTTTAAATGTATGGGGGTTTTTTTTCTTACTTAAAGACACTAGATTCCAATAAGTCATACAAACTGTAAAGAGTATGTCTTGATGACAATGAAATTATTTTCGGAGTAATTTAGGCTATCACGTCGATCATTTGTGATCATAATATCAATGAAGTTGTATTCAATTCAATTCAATGATATGGAGGCAGAATATCTACCTACATATGCAACTGTTTTCTGCATTACGTCGCGGGGGGGGTTTACAACAAATTTTCAGTTTACAGTAATGAGTCATGTATGTTGTTGCCAATGATGGTTACACAGCGTAAGAACAGAGATCCACATGCTCGTCCACGCCAAGACCGTTCACATAACAAGAACAGCAGTGAGAATCTGCAATGCACCATTTCGATATCCATATCCATACTTCAAAGATGTTTTTGTCTCTTTATAAACACACTTGCTAAACCCCCAGTGGAACGACAAAAGACGCCGTGGACAAGACAGTTATTATCGTAAAAAATATATATATTTGGGAAATAAAAAAAAAAGAAAGCACACATTACCAGCACAACATGTCCGTCTGTCTTCAAGCGTCATGTCGGCTAGACCAGGGGTCCCCAACCTTTTTTGCCCCACGGACCGGTTTATGTCAGACAATATTTTCAGGGACCGGCATTTAAGATGTGGCGGATTAATACAACAAAATAATATGGTATGAGCTGCATGAAAACTGTGGTGTTTTGGAAATATAATAATAAACACAAGGAGCGGCTAATCTGGCCGCAACACTGATCGCTATGGTAATGTTTAATGCCTTCAAAATACGATACAACGCAAATTCAAAGTGCATCAAAATGACGCTTCACCACAGCCCCGAGCTTGATTTTCTGCAACTAGACGGTCCCATCTCGGGGTAACAGGAGACAATGACACCTCAAGTGTGTGGTTTATGTCCAGTCTACTTCGTCATTTTGTTTTAGTCGCCGTTGCTGCAGAAACCCCCCACCTCACACAGGTAGGATGTCGGAAATAGCAACAGTGCTATTGTGGTGATCTCAGAGTATTCAGCCATAACTTTAATCCAGTTGTCTCGAACGTACTTTTAAGGCCACCGTCATTTGCGATCTCTAGCAGTTTTTTAACTCATTTTGCGACCTCCAACATTTTGTTTTTAGCGTAATCGGTCACGTGACGGAGAAGCGCGGCTTGACGTGAGTCAAGCGTGACACAGACGGATGTAACGGAGAATCCGGTAATTTTTCAAAATAAAACATCTTTCGTATTCCGAAATAAATAAAACGGAATTAAGGCAAGTTCTTTCTGTGCGGCCCGGTACCAAATGCCCTGCGGACCGGTATCGGTCCGCGGACCGGCGGTTGGGGACCCCTGGGCTTGACTAGCTTAGCTGTTGTCGTAGTTCAGAGCTTCTTTGATCTGTGACATCCGTTGCATCGGCGCTGTTTGGTTGAAGCCAAAAGACGCGCGTGCATGCATGTTCGCGCTGACGCACGCACAGCAGAGAGCAGCGGACTGTCGACTGCTGAGGCGCACTTCGCTGAGTGGCGTCTCTACACCTCAACATGACTACGCGCAGGAAAGCAAATCAACAAACTCAAATGTGTGTTCGTTCAATGTTGTCAACAAATATTAGGATTCATTTTAGGCAGTTTTTCCTCAATGTTCCGGAGGAATTTTCATGAAAATTTGAAAATCCGGAATTCCGTGAAAATCCGGAGGACCTTCATCTCTACTTTTATAGAGTAGCTAAAATAATGTCTCCTTTACCAATTTGTTTATGAAAAATGGGGGACTTCCAGTGCATTGCAGTTACATTGCACAATAACACTCGAACCAGGTTCCTGTTATATGTTTACAAGCCTCATGCGAGAACGGACACAAAAGGAAACCACTGAAGGTTTTTCAGTCACACCGAAAGTCATACAATGTCATGAGGTTGAATTCGGGGTAGGTTGAAAGGAAGTGGGAAAATGTATTACCATGCTTCTTGGCTATCCTCCGTAAAGCGCCAAAAACTATCACTACAGCACCGTTTGGATTGGCAGGTACCACAGCAGAATCCTCGGACACATCGCTCATATGGGTGATACTGGCGGAATGAGTCGGTGTAGGCCAGACAGTGTTTATCGTCCGCTGTAATGCATCACAAAAACACAAGCAACAGGTTTCAGTGGATGAGGAGCCTGTACTTCACTTACTAGTACTTATTTATTTACTGCATGTAAATAAAGGTGTGCTCGTTTAAGACACAGGTGGGCAACTTAAATGATGGCAGGGCACACATTTTTTTTAGCAGTGCTACTGGGAGGGATCACACAGGAACACACACTTCCGAACCAGTTCTATGACAAAAATGCCATTTTAAATACGGACATAATACAAGTACAGTATATGCATATGTGCAAAACATGTAGCCTTAATCCATCCATCCATTTTCTAATCCACTTATCCTCATGAGGAAGCAAAGTAAAACTGCTCGTTTCATGTGATCTGGTAGTAAAAAGGTAAGCCACACAACCTCGCATAAAAAAAAAAAAAAAAAAAACACATAAATGTCTGCTTTGCTTATGCAGATAGGAAGAAAAAACGCCAAATTGTTACTGAACAGCATTCCTTTCAGGGTTGGTGCTGGGTCATGAAACCATTAGCAAATGTGGGGAAACACAAAAAACCTCCTATTAAATGTAATTAGCCATGACATCAGGTTTATGTTTTGCTGCTATCGTCCGTGCACCACACATGCGTGCACATGTTAGAGACATTGTAGGCCAAATAACACAAAGCACATAAAAATATCAGGGAAGATGTTTTTGGGGGGATTGTAGGCATAGCTTGATGACGAACTACATGTTGTAGTAGTAGAAACGGGGCAAGTTATCATCAATTAAGAAGCTGCTCCTTGGTTGTCAGCTTGCCTGCTTTTCAGCCCCACTCCAAAAAATATAGATAACTGGGAGGGTGAGTTTTACGCTCTATCTTGGCAATTCTGTCATAAATTGTTCCCAGTCTTTCCACCTTTTAAACACTTGTGTTCTAAAATAATGCATTTTAGAAAAAATATATCGATTTATCTTTGGAGGGTCTTTAATATTTAAGAAGTATTTGATATTAAAAATTTATTGGAGTCTAATTTTTCTTCAACATTTTTTAAAATAATTTAAACGTAATCATGACTACATTGTATTTATTGTACTCTAGCACAGTGTTCATGATTGAACTATGTACAATGTTGTAAATGCTTGCAATAAAAAAATAAAGGTATATTTTAGTTTTTAAAAAACTGCCTCATTTTTATGAACACTTGATGGTAAATGATGATGGTCACAATGGGGTTGTAAAATGTTTTAGGTGGTACTTTCTGGAAAATGTTTTTAGAAACACTGTCTTGAATGAATGATATTTTTTAAATTTATGCTACCATTATTACAGACATACTTTGGGATGGGGGCGGCATGGTGGGGGCTGGTTAGCACGACGTCCGCCTCACAGCACAGAGGTGATGGGATGGATTCAGGGCCCTGGACTTCCTGTGTGGAGTTTGCATGCTCTCCCTGTGCCTGCAAGGGTTTTCTCCAGGTACCCTGGTTTCTTCCCACGTTCCAAAAACATGTGAGGTAAGTTAATTCAACGCTCTACATTGTCCCGAGATGTGATTGTGAGGGTGTCCTGCGATTTGCTGGCAACCACTTCAGAGTGTACCCCACCCATGGCCCGAGGGCGGCTGGGATAGGCTTCAGCATGCCGGCGACCCTCGTGAACATAAGGTGCTAGGATAATGAATGTGTGGGATGGGCTGCGACAGTGCAATATAATGTCTGCATACAGGTAATTAAAAACTTGTTCAGTTTCCACATGCAGTTTTATTATATAATAGACAGTTTATAATAATCCTGACATTGTGTCCTGATTACTGCATTATTACATACAACTGTAGAATGCCATACAGCATCAACTACCACAAAGTCGTTAATCAATGTGCATAATGAGATTACGTCATGTACATCAGGGATGAGTTTTGATGGGGAAAAACGTGTATAGACAATAAAAATGTATCCCGGTAGAAAACACACGTGACAGCCTTTGATTATCCTTCTTTTTCACTCACACTTTACAGGAAAACATTATGTTCTCAGAGTGTCGAAGCCAGGGGAGTTTGCAGCCAGACTTGGTCGGACGACTCGTCTCCCGATTAAATGGCTGTTTCTGTTTCATTCTTTTTTTTTCCGACGAGGCAGATTCAAAAATGTTTTGCGCGATTCGGGTCAGTGACGTTGTTTTTGAGAACAGAAGCCAACAAAATCCACTTGTGCGTTATTCTGTTTAGGCTACGGCCAAGCGGGCTAGCTTGCTAACTCTCCTTAGAAGCAAACAGACAGGTCTGTGTGTGAAACGAAAATGGCAACCACGGAGAATTGCCGAATAGTTGACTTTAATTCCAAACTTACAAGACACGCAGATGGGCAGAGCGGCACATAGTAGGGTCAAGAAGACGACACCGGGTAGGCCTGACGCCATGGTTGCTTCTAGTAAAGGATGGAGTCACACACACCACAGGAAGCGAACGTCTCAACCCCAGAGCGAAGATCGTCTATGCGCCAATTTACGTGTGTCTTACTCCACTGTAGTTCCTCCCTCACTTCCGTTTGCTACTTGTACATTTCATAACCAACTACAGTATGACGGATCGCAAAGCTGTTTTACAGTGGAAAAATCTCATAGCACACTACCAAACAAAAATGTCAGAAAATGTGTTATGCACAGAAATATTGGTGACCTCTTAATTTCTTTTAAGTTAATTATGTCCATCATAACGTATCTATCTAGAGAATCTGTACTGTCTGTTAATATTCGGCGCTGGCATCGAAGAACAATGTTACTCCATCCATGCACAAGAACATGAGAACATATCCTACAAACTACATTACAGGAAAAGCAGAGCACAGATTCAAACCACAAACCTCAGAACTGTGAAGCAGTGTGTTAATAAGTCCATAATAATTTACAGGATGTAAACAGCAGTCACCAAGTGTCATTCTTTAAAACATCTGCAGAGAGCAGCAAAACCTCACTGAGAGAAAATGCAAGACCTCTTGAGACAACACTGGGGGGGAAGTTACCAAAACAAAAACTCCATGGAAATAAAGGTGTGTTCACTGAAGACACGGATGGGCAACTAAAATGATGGCATGACACACAAAGTTCCCGCAGTGCTACTTGACCACGCACTTACTAACCAGCTGTATGGACATAATGTATGCATGTGTGCAAAACGTGTCCTCTTAATATTTTTTAATACGTTTCTTAATGAATGTATGCAAGATCAAGCCTCCAACAAAAAAAAAAGGATTGAACAATAAAAAATAGCTACGTACTGTACTCTGGTGGCCCCCCTGTTCTTCCATTGCATAAAAATGACCAGTTACGGATGTCCCAAAACCACTGAACAGCTAACCAAATTAAGAGTAAGAACTCGTGTTATTTTTTCCCCAAAAATCCATTTTTAACATTATTGAGGTAATGTTTGTCCTGCATATCATTCCAAATCAGAAAAATAGGTCGATTTAGAAAAATGCTGACAAGGCTCCAATCTACATTTTCCACAAAAAACAGAACTTTGTTCCCAAAACCCCTCCCCCCCCCAAAAAAAAACAAAGGGCCAGAAAAAATTTCAAAAAAGAAAATCAGCGGATAAGTTAATTCACAGATGGCGAGCCGCAAGTACAGTATTGGTCTTAATGTGATTGTGAGTTTCGTGGCCATTCCCTGTTTGAAGCGAAGCAATGGTCAAGTTCATCACTGGTTTCAGAATGTGAACAGTATGAACTGTTTCGATAGCAATTCTAACTGAACCAGGAAATGTATTGGTCCATTCATTAATCAATCAAATGTGAATTTTGCCATTCAGCTCCTTGTCCAAAAACATAAACAAGCTGTGCAAAAAGCAACTGGGCGTGTGCATTTAAAAGTTTAGAGAGCTGCACATTTGGTCATTTGGTTAAGCGGCCAAGCGATTGCATGGATGGATGCAAAGGTTATACAGTACTGTAGTCAATTTTAAGTGCAACTCAAATTTTATCCAAAAGCTAAATATACTTTAATTTTTATGAGCAGGGAGCAGCATACACATTTATCTTTATCAAACATTGAAGCCGATAATAAATTAACTTTGCAGGAAACACGGGTCTTATCTACTCACTGTAATTGAAATTATCGTCCTGGAAATTCTTGACTGAGGAAAAAGGAATGACTCACTCGCACACGTGCATCTCGCGAGACTTGCCACGTTAGTCTTGCCCTTAAAGCGCTCTGATAAGCGGCTGGACATCCGCGTCCTTCTCGTTCGTCCTCAGTGTAGGATAACGAAGCTGTCACCTTCTGGCTGTCTTCTCTCTCGAGAACTTTACGCTTTCAACATTTCGAGTCGACTTAAAAGACGATCGTTGTCATTTTTTCCTGCGAGACTTATCTTGGTGAGATTTGTAAATTCTTTTTTTCCACGCTTACTCCTTACCGCCGCCGCCGCCATCATTCCCAGTCGCTTCTTGTAGCTTCGTGATTAATGTAAGGGCTGCTTAAAACGAAGTCAGGTCAAAACTACAAAGAGCCCGGGCACTCTTTAACCTTTTTTCTTTTACTCAAGTTCTCGTTAATATTAACATCATTTGTCGATGAGTAGAACAATCAACGGGGCGAAAATATGTTTTTCCACCGTGTGTTATAATCATGTAGTACCAGGAAGTATTTGAAGGCGACGAAAAGCGAGCTGGCCGTTTTGCTTCCTATTCTACGTTTCTTTTGACTTTCGAAGTACATTAATTATTCGATCGACAACATGCTTTTCATTGATACAGCTGCTGATTTTCACGACTGATAAGAAAGGAACTATTTAACATCAAAGTTTGTCCTTCTGGCATGACAATATGAGAACAATTTCTGATTTGTTTCTTCTACTTCAGAACAATCACCATGGATGTCATAGTGCGCCGCTGTCCATTCCTGGCCCGCGTGCCCCAGGCTTTCATGCAACAGCCCAGGAATTCGCTGGTGGTTTACGCTCAGCGATGCCCCATCATGATGGAGCTGGCCTCCAAACCCATGGCGCCGTCTCTGGCGCGGGCTCTCTGCTCGTCCTCTTCCCATCACCAGAGGACAGGGAATAACATCACCGAAGGTGTGGTCATGATCAAATAAGCGACATGATTACTCTTTGGTGCAATTGCATGATTGAAGTCGGGCTCTTCTTTGAACTTTCAGGCACCAAATTGGACATGGAGGCCAAGCTGCCTGCTGGCCATTCGACTGCACCATCTTCTGGTCAGGCTGTGGCCTCCAAATGCCCCTTCTTGGCTGCAGAGATGGGCCAGAAGAACAGCAGTGTGGTCCGCCAGGTCGGTATAGAGTTCCAAGAGGATGTTCAGGAAGTCCGCACTGTCCAGAAAGGTGAGATTCACTTCCGAAATGACGTTGGTTGAAAGCTGTAGAAGAAACATGATGATCATCATCCTCCATTTTGTTCCTTGTTTTTACCAGAAATGTCTCCTGATCAGCTGAAGAAGCCTTCCTTGGCCAGCACCAGTGAAAGTCTCATGAAGACACTACTGAAGCAACGCCCTAAGATGGTCTCCCATTTGCTCCAGGACAACTTGCCAACCAGCTGTAAGTGTATGTACTGTGGTTTTGTGAGGAAATGAACTAATCATTTTCGTCGCAACTTGTTACCAAACGAGTTCACATCGCCGCGTTCAAGCGAGTCTTTCTTTTCCCAACAGTGTCCCGCTTCCACTACGACGGCTTTTTCGAAAAGAAGATAGAAGAGAAGAAGAGCGACCACACGTACCGCGTGTTCAAGACGGTGAACCGCCTGGCCAACGAATTCCCCATGGCCGACGACTTCACGAGCTCCCTGGAGGAGAAGCGGGAAGTGTCGGTGTGGTGCAGCAATGACTACCTTGGCATGAGTCGACATCCTCGGGTCGTTCAATCAATCATGTGAGTTTTGTCACGTTACCATGTATAGTCTCATATTTCTGACAAACATGCAAAGAAACATATAATTTGAAAGTTACTTGACACCCAAGTGCAATCCATCCATTGTTTATGTGACCATAGTGGTAGCTAGTCTTAGTTTACACAAAGTCAAACACAATATATTCCATGATGCTGGGTCAACTGTTGCCGTCATTATGCATTCAACTGTAGTGGCAATTTTCAAACTAATACAATGTAAGAAGATGCCAGAACCATTCCTATATTACTGTGTTGGAAACAAAACTGTTTCTACATGAATAAATCGGGGCAACAAAAGTGGCTTAAATGTCACTTCTTTTTCTGGCTCTAATAAACTCACACAAGTTTTCAAATGAAATCAACCATTAGTATGATGAAAATGTTGAAAACTCTTCTATAAACCCTTGATTGAGACAAGGCAGGGGGGCCCGGTAGTCCAGTGGTTAGCACGTCGACTTCACAGTGCAGAGGTACCGGGTTCAATTCCAGCTCCGGCCTCCCTGTGTGGAGTTTGCATGTTCTCCCCGGGCCTGCGTGGGTTTTCTCCGGGTGCTCTGGTTTCCTCCCACATTCCAAAAACTTGCATGGCAGGTGGATTGAACACTCTAAATTGTCCCTAGGTGTGAGTGTGAGCGTGCGTGGTTGTTTGTCTCTGTGTGCCCTGCGATTGGCTGGCAACCAATTCAGGGTGTCCCCCGCCTAATGCCCGACGATAGCTGGGATAGGCTCCAGCACCCCCCGCGACCCTAGTGAGGATAAAGCGGTTCGGAAGATGAATGAATGAATGAATGAATGAATGAGACAAGGCACCCATTTTACCTTTGGAAAAATGTCACGGCACAAACAAAAATGTCACAAATAGTCTCAAATAAATTATTCTTAAAAAAAAAAACTAGCGAATGACAGTCGTGACAACGTCACACAATCACCACAGCGGCGCCAACAAAGCAGCGATGTGGGTTTCGTGGGGACGTTTGTGCTGTTGCAACTTTGGACAACACTGAAGGATTGTTGCGAAATTCATCTTGCAATTTAATGTGAATTGGAATTAAAAAGGATTGAATTGAACTTGCCTTAAGCTCGAGGGAGCCCGTTTAATACTGAAATAACGATCTTTTCATAAATGAATCACAAATGGGCTTATTCAGTGTGAGATCTGCACCTCTTTTAAATGAACACAAAGCTGATATGAACGGTGACAGGTGGATACAGTTTTTTACTACAATCTGCCATATTCTTCTGCCTGCCACTATTTGCCACTGCTAATTCATATATTTATGATGTAAGTTATTTCTTTCTTTTTTTTTCTCTCAATGGGAATTTGAATCGTCTCCAGGGAAACACTACGAAAGCACGGCTCCGGGGCAGGAGGCACTCGAAACATCTCCGGGACCAGCAAGTTCCATGTGGAACTTGAACAGGAGCTAGCTGACCTCCACAAAAAGGATGCGGCACTGCTCTTCACTTCCTGCTTTGTGGCCAATGACTCCACCCTGTTTACCCTGGCCAAGATGATGCCAGGTATTTTGGATTACCCAGTTATTTCATACTGTAAATCCTTTGTGGTTCGTAATGACTGTATCTCAAAAACTTGGGTTGTCGCAGGTTGTGAAATCTACTCTGACGCGGGCAACCACGCATCGATGATTCAGGGAATCCGGAACAGTGGTGCTAAGAAGTTCATTTTCCGCCACAATGACGTCGCTCACCTCCGAGAGTTGCTCCTGAAGGGAGATTCCAGCAAGCCAAAGATTGTTGCATTTGAAACTGTTCATTCTATGGATGGTCAGTTGCAAATCATCCCTTGTTTTTAAGTGATTCGAAATGTTAAAGGGAAATTGTGTAACATTTGCCTCTTTTTTTTTCCCCCTGGCAGGTGCTGTGTGTCCGCTGGAGGAGATGTGTGATGTGGCCCATGAATTTGGCGCAATCACATTTGTCGACGAGGTTCACGCTGTGGGTCTGTATGGCGCCAGGGGAGGCGGCATTGGAGACCGCGATGGCATCATGCACAAGATGGATATCATCTCTGGGACACTGGGTTAGTGTGACATTTTTACTTAGCACTGATTTTCTTCCCCTGAATGCAAGACTGAACAAGTATCTTAAAAAGGTTGGAATACCCTTTTGTTGTTCTATTTGAGAGCAAGCCTCGGCCATGTCATCTAATATGCTGGCGGGCTGAAAGGAGGTCCTCGCTGCCCTGCTGTTGCTAAGAGACCGGAGGCTTGAATTGCTCTCTTGTCATTGTCATTTCCATCTGTGCACTACTCTAGACAAACAAACGCCTTTTCTGGCTGAGAGTCCTATCGAGAGAACGGGAGCAAAAACATGAAGTTAGAAACCTACCAAAGTAAAACCTGTACTACTCAGCTGTATGAAAATACTTCAGCCCCGGCGAAGTCTTTACCGCTTTAAAATGAGTCTGTTTATATTAAGTAATTTCCAGTGTATAGTTTCTTCTCTTGTGTTCTTCCTCTTACCACTGTTGCAAAACACAAGTTCAATCATTTGTGTACTGAAATAAGGTTTTGTGACTGCAACTATTCATGCTCTCTATTTTTTTTAATGGGCACGACACACTTCATTCCTAAATTACTTGAATCCCCTTGCATGTGACAAAGGAGAGCCACACTTGCTGATGCACTTTACAGCCGTCTGTTCAACATCAGAAGAGTAGAATACAAATACAATGAGCACCCTTGTGCAGAAGCTGCTGTCAAACCTCAGCTCACATACAGAGCCTCATGCGCAGACTCAGCCTAGCCTGAGCCAACCGGTTAACCTACCTCACTCCATCTTAATGTCAACCAGGCTCCGCCTCTCAAAAGCACATATATAACACACAAATATAGATGGAGCATATATATCTTGTATATGGTCAGTCTTTTGCATCGTTTTACATATTGCAAGTGGGTCTGGAACGTATCCCCAGCAGTATTCGCTGTATTTGCTTGTCCTCTTCCAGGCAAGGCTTTCGGCTGCGTCGGCGGCTACATCGCCAGCACCGCCGCCCTGGTGGACACGGTCCGCTCGTACGCTGCCGGCTTCATCTTCACTACCTCTCTGCCGCCGATGTTGCTGTCTGGCGCCCGGCAGTCCATCCAGGTGCTCAAGGGCGAGGAAGGTCAGGCGCTGAGACGTAAGCACCAACGCAACGTCAAGCTGCTCCGGCAGATGTTGATGGACGTCGGGCTGCCTGTGGTCCACTGCCCGAGCCACATCATCCCAATCCGGGTAAATCTACGAGACATGCCTTACAATGGCCGAATTGACAAATTTCAACTGAAACTTAAGGCTCTTTCCCCACTTCCTAGGTTTCTGACGCCGAGAAGAACACTGAGGTCTGTGACCTCATGATGAGTCGCCACAATATCTACGTGCAGGCCATCAACTATCCCACTGTGGCCAGAGGGGATGAGCTCCTGCGCATTGCTCCAACACCCCACCATACTCCTGAGATGATGAAATACTTTGTTGGTAAGGTTTAGCCCTGGTGTATTTGAACCCAACGTGTGTTGAAATACAAAGTTTGGTAACCTCTGCGTGCCTATTTTTTTTTTTTTTATCTGTACACAGAGAGGTTGGTGCACTCGTGGAAGGAGGCTGGCCTGGAGCTGAAGCCCTCCTCGTCAGCTGAGTGCACCTTCTGCCAGCAGCCTCTACACTTTGAGGTGATGAGTGAGAGAGAGAAGTCTTACTTCAACGGCCTCAGTCACCTAATCTCGGCCCGCGCATAACCAACCACCCCCAAAGCTGGCTCCAGACAACTCATACGTCGACGCCCTTTCTGTGTCGCTTGATTATCTTTGATATGTCCTCTGTAACACATTATTTAAAATACTCTATGGTCAAATATTATATCAACGTAAAAATAAAATATGATATACAAGATGTATGTGGTCTGTTAATTCCTTAAGTGTCCCAAAGCAATGAACGTGTACTGCAGATTTTTTTTTTTAGAATTTGGCTGATTACGAGAATGTTTCGCACATAAGGCTTTTATATCACTCATGTTTATACTGTATGCATACAAGCAAAAGATCACATTACCACCAGACCCACAAAAAGGAAATTCAAATTTGTATTGTGATGAACTTGCAATTCTACAAGAACACATGCCCAATGTCACATGTGACTTAATTTGTCACTTTTGATATGATAATCGTCATTCATTTGTTTCCATTACACTATTGTGTACTACTATGACAGGTGAAGACACTCCCAGATGAATATACTCTACTATTAAGATGCCTCCCACTTGTTTGCTGTTTCTTTACAAAACAACGGGTGAAATTTTACCTGGAAAAAACAACATGCAACGAGCCTCCAAAGGCACACCGAAAAGGCACAGCATGATATGACGGCAATTGATTGATTAAATGGCATTTACATGCAGAGATTATGGAGACATAACCAGCATGCATGTTTAAGCGTCATGGAAAACTATGGAATATGACCATGTATTTTAAACAATTTACTTCCTTTTAAGAAGGTCATCTTAAATCCTGCTTCTCTTAGGGACATATTGTAATGTCATGAAACATTACAAAGGCATCTGAATTTCAGGTTGTACACCAAGTAATAATACATTGTACTGGTACATTTGACCGAACCTCCTAACCCACCGTTTTGTGTGTCAGGTGACATAATCCTTGCTATGTAACATAACACAACCCAGATCCAGAAAAGAAAACACCGAAAGAGGTTGAACAAAAACAGAAGCAAGATGCGCACTAGATCTAATCATCAGACTCACTTTCACACGCCTCTCAAAAGGTAACCTACTTATTGAGGGGTCTGTGCATATGGATGTGTGCATTACAAATAGCATGGCATTATCGTAATAGTATTATCTCTTCTATGACAAATGACATTTCAGGTAAGGTTAAAGAAATTATATCAAAGTGACACAAGGAAATAATGAAAAACAAATGGGCATTCCGAATGTAAATTAACATGTACACATTGCAGTGGATAATAAGGAGTGCCTGTAAAGCTGGTTTGTGCTCTATTTGGGAATCTCGAGGTTTCTTCTGACAAATTATTCGCCTTTTTGAGGGCCTCACCATGTTTGATGACTCGCAAATTTTGTAAACCTTATATCCTGGTGAAAATCTATGCTTTTCAGGCTCCTGAATAAGGCGTGACCAATTAATCGGCCAGTTGATTATAATAGCTCCGTTAAAATCGGCAAAAGTTGGCTGTTTTTTTTCCTGATTTTTGCAGATTGATTTCTACCGCAGACATTAACATATCACAACAAAGATAATGTCATTCAAAATTTACAACAGAGAGAAAAATGGACTGTTTTTTAATTTAAAGAAATACAGCATATAAACTGCTGAAGGACAAAATTTTATCAAAGTCAAAATGTTGTGCCTCCAATTTATATCTTTGATGTTGTAAGCACTATGACACAAAAAAAGACACTGCTGGTATTTTATTTCATTCTGGGTTTTTTTCTGCCAAATACAGGAATCGTCATCAGCCTAAAGAAACAACAAAAATCCACACTATTCAGGCCCTAGTCCTGAACACAATTGGCAAGTTGGCTACTTTGGTCTGAAGCAACTATTTTGGGGAAAAACATCATTTGTACTTCAACGACTCTCACTCGGAATTTTGTTTATGGCTCATGCTAAATTTCTACCCTTTTTCCTCTTCACCATCTTATGTGGTCGGAGCATGGCATCAAAGTTTGACGATCATTTTGAACATTCACCATGTAGTCGCGGGGGGCCCGGCTCGTTCATCGCTGCCCACACCTTTAATATCCAGTACAATCACAATATTTTTCACGCACACGCACACACACGCACACACACACACACACACACACACACACTGCAGCTGGATTGGAAAAACAATGTGTCCTCTATTGGGACTTGAATTGAATTCCCTTTGTAATGACACTTGTTTTATCTGATGCACTGACTTAGAACCCAGTTGAAGTCTTGTGGCGGGATTTACACATATCAGAAGCTTCATTGTTTGGTATTCTACTTACTGTAGATTCCATAAAAGAGTGGTATAAAATTACCGGTAATCTACTTTTATATGAAAAGGAGTTTAGATTGAAACTGTCAGAGAGCAATTACCGTACATACACAAAGAGGTTTTTTCCTTTTGGGAAAAGAGGGTCGTCTATTCGAAGGAGGTGTTTATTTCTCGGACGCACGTTAATAGACAGGTGCAATTCAGCGGCATGATGATAAAGTGCTGCGTCCCATGTGCAAATGCAATCTGTGTCTTTATGGGTGCTCACGTGCACTTCAAAGTAGGCAATCCTCTTTTTTTTTTTTTTTTGGACGCAGGTCAACAAGTAGCCACCTCTTAGCTCCACTCCTAGTCGTCATTGTAACAAAAGCCATACATGAGGCGGTAGAGCGTGAAGTCAGTGTGGATCCTGTGTATGAGAAAGGACTGCCACTTCAAACCAAGCTAATTGCAGCACGGGTGAAAATTGTGCTATGACTCATGATACCCGAGGTATTTTGGTGCATGGAGAGACTTGAGAACTATTTTTAATAATTGTGGGAAATGCAAAATATGTACAGTATCTTTACTGTCCTTCTATCCACTCAAACACAGCTTGACAGTAATCTCGCATCGCGTGCAACCCTACTTCCTGGCCGCACGTCTGAGGCCTCCAGGAATGTGACCATGTGACTCACATTTTGAAATGTGCGTTGAATTGTACAGATCATCTTTTGCCTTTCTCCTAAGCCCGATAACACTTGTGTCATAAAGTCAATCACTGTTTATGATGCCATTTACAACTTACGCACTCGAGTAAAAAGTCAACCGTAGCTTGGTGAACATTCATGGTTTTCAAATGAGGAAATTACACAGTGATTCCTGTTTGTAAAGACAGTGGCAGTGGCTCGAAGGAAAAGCAAGGTTGTATAACTGGCTGTGTTGCAATGGGAAGAGGAAAAAAAAACACACTCAAGACACGCCTGTTCTTGCTGTACACACGCAGAAGAAAATGGGAAAATAAAAAAGTCCCTACTAGAGCGCAGTAATTAACACTTCCTGTTAAAGTTGATGATAATTCCATTGTCTAACACAAATGTGTCAAACTCAAGGCCCGGGGGCCAAATCTGGCCTGCCACATAATTTTATGTGGCCCGCGAAAGCCAATCAAGCATGTCAACTTCCATGATGCTTCCTAAAATCTGTACCAAAATTTCAAATGATCTTATGTAATAAATGAGAGCTGTTGTCAGCATTTTTATGCTACCAAACTACTCATTACAGTCAGTTAAATAGCTATTATTCTTGACTTCCTCACATGGTTTCACATTCAAGATGGCCCTCCAAGGGAAATGGCAACTACAATGTGGCCCGCGACAAAATTGAGTTTGACACCCCTGGTCTAACAGGTCAGGCAAGCATCTTCCTCATACCATCCTATTATGTTTTTGTTTTAGTTTTTTTAAACTACGGAAAGTATGCGCTGACGTCAAGTCAAGTCAACTGTATTTATAGAGCGTACATATGGCAAAGCCAGTCCCCTCAACAAATTACAGGATGGTACATCTAGTCACATTTTTTCGCTTAATGAAGACACAAGTAGAGGTAGTAGGAGACAATCAGCAAGTGTAGACATATTAAAGGCAAACAAATGAAAATATTCTTCACTGGCCAAATCAATGGCCTGATCTCAACACCACAGAGTATACATTTCACCAACTGAAGACTCATGTGAGGGCAGTAAGAGCCACAAAAAAAGTAGCCATGAAGCCTGGCAATGCACTTCCAGGGAGGCAACTCAGACTTTGGTAATGTTTAAGAGCTGTAGATATACATGCTGTACATGGTAGGAACGTAGAGGCATAGGAATTAATTAAGAATTATAATCACTATTATGTATTTTGAGCCTTTACAAAATGGCAGTAGTCTACATCTAATATATTCTATTGTGGTTCATGCTATCAAAATGAATCTGTTTTTTAATGGTAAATTAGCACCAATGCACTTTATAGGTTGAATAATTGGGTGGCTTGGGATTTTTTTTTTTTTTCACCAAGACCTTGTGTTGTGTATCACACAAGATTGACCAGGACTACCGAATATTATGTCTATCTTTATAGGGGAAATGTAGTCATAACTGCCGTTGAAAATGTTGGTCAGACATTTACAATTACGCTCTAATATTGCATATTGAATGAACTTGCGTATGTGCAGGGTCCTTGAAATTTAGCCACACTGGCCACCCATCAACCTTCACCCAACCACGACAGTAAGTCCTCCCCGGCACTTGTATCACAACGTCCTTGTTGGTCCCTCACTAACATAAACTGGCCAGCCTCCAGACTTTCCAGCTGGACATTCCTCCCCATCTCGGGCCTTTTATGTCCTTGTTTCAAAACACCCACACCAACATGCAATGTTAAGATTTTATTTTATTTGATTTTTTTTTTAAATGGTCCATCTCTTTTTTTGTATACATAAGAGTGGACAGGAAATATATTACACGCTGGTGTTGTTTTGTGACCTTTGTTATTTATTTTGTGTTGTCGTGCGTAACCTTCACTCGAGTATGAAGGCTGTCAGACTTTGTCCATGCATGCTCAAATTCTTATCAGGAACAAGGATGTAGAGGAGGAAACATACCTTCGGTAAATGGGGAACTACAGTATTCAAGTTAAAAAAACCTTTGTATGGGATGGATGTCATCATTTTGCGAAACGGAGTGCTGCACTTCTTTCACCAGTTTGTCTTGTTGACTCTAAATGAAGAGAAAATTGAACACATTTGTTTCAAAACACACACACACACACAAATGCGATTGATTCACTTACATTTTTTTATACAACGGACTTCTCATTAAACAAAATGCGTTTTCACGACTATAGTCAGAGACTTTATACTTATTTTCTATTGTAATTGTATATTTTTCTAATCTATTTTTTTTAAACAGATCACGTTTTACCTTCTTCCTACACATTGTTAAAAGCTAAGAGGAACATGAATATCTGTTTGCTGTAAATGTTTTTTTTTTATTCCATCCAATTTGCATACGGCGTATCCTCGTGAGGTTGTTCATTACAAAATCAAACAAAAAAACGGGAGGGACATTCGGGTTCATGTTTTGACTATTGAATTGACTAATGTTTAATTTTGTAACAGAAACATTGTGTAGTCACTACACTGTAGTGCATGGCTCCCAAAGCTGGTGAAAAGAGAGGCTGGAGTTTGCTTTGAGTCACAAATTCTTCTTACATCTTCAAAATATCATGACATTTCTTAATGACAGAAATCTCTCATAGCACTGGGGCCATCATTTCCTCATGAACAGCATACTACAGTTGGTTTGTTGTGTTGCTAAATATAAACAACTATGTTGCAAAGTGAGCCATTCAATCATTTCGAAAAGTGTGGAATGACAAAGATACTTCCTCTTGGCTCTGACAGCCAGTTGGACTGAAGGTGTGTCTAAAAATTAAACACCACAACAGAGTTCCGTGAAACAAAATTTCAGATTGTTGGGAACTAAAACTCGCTCATGAAAACGTACATGACACTTCATCAAGCAGAAAAGGGTGTAAAATGATCTACCACTCAAGATAGGCGCCATAGGCGAAGGACTAAAACAATAACATGCGTTAGGTAACATTTTCGGTGACCTATTTTCTCCTCCCTTTGACAATAGGCCCACGGAAAAAACTGAACATTTTCAGACACACCCAAGCACATTTTCACATGAGAGAAGGGTTCAGTTTTTCATTCTATTGATCCAGTGCACCATTAATTTGTGTAAATAATTATTCAAGGAAAGCCTCTTGGCTCCTGTTCCTTAGGTCCTGTTCCTGGAAACCGGTATTGCTGAAGAGTTAACTGCATTTAAATATTTAACTTCAGAAGATTATCTTAAACCTTGGCATTTTCTAGAGGAGATACTCAAATCAATGTGATCTAGAATGGATTGGGTGGGGGTGGGGGGCAAAAATAAATAATGAATACAATGGTTTTTATACAGCAGTTTTTATACAGCGGTGGTTGTTTTAAAGTGCTCTAAAAATACAGTTGAGTTGAGTAAATGTAATTCATTTACTTTTTCAATTTTTTTTTTTTAAAAATTGTGTTTTCTTTTGTCTTAAACTTTTCTCTTCTTTCTACCCACAATCTTGCTGCTGAAGGCTGTAAATTTCCCCAGTGTGGGACAAATAAAGATATCTTATCTTATCTTAATTCGAGTTTTTATTTCAACTTAAGTTTACAAATTTCATTTTACACATCACTGCCTTTGATAAAACATAACAAATGAAAAATTCAGTAATTGCTTATCTTATCAATGTTATGCGGCAATGTGGTGCGGCACAAGTGGCAAGAACAATTATTTTGACTTCATTTTGTGTTTATAAGTAGTGTAGCAGCACGACCCTGACATTCAGGGTTGGTTGTGCACCATGTCCTCCCTGTTGTTCCCCACTTTCACCTAATTGGTGTGAAAATTATAAATATATTTTTGTTCATCTATCTGTGCCACCGATGTACACTGACAGGCAGAGCAATTAAATACTCTTTCACTTGATGGCAAAAAGTGAATCCAGTTGTCATTCATACAACAGAAAGATTCAAACAGAAGAGGTCAATGTCTAAGTCAATTAAAACATGATTATCATTATTTGAGTTATTGCATACCTTTTGATTTTTGGTTTGTGATGTGTGGGAAATACATGCCTTGGCTAACTATAGATTGAGAAACACTTGTATGGACCAGTTTTTCCTAAACAGGGTTACGTGGAACACTAGTGTGCAGTAGAAATGGTCAAGGGGTGCCGCGGGTACAGTATTTGACTAATTTAACTTATTCTTTGATCACAAATGTGTTTTTCCTCATCTATCTATGCCAGCTTGTCTTGAAAGACAAAAATATCAAATGCTCTTCCATTAGATGACAGATAAAATAAAACAATGTACTCTGGCCATTGTTACCACAGATAAAGTCATCTTTCTTCTCACTTTAACAGGCCTTAGATTCCCTACTGAATGAATACATTTTAAAGTAAATGAAGACAAAAGCATTAATTTTGTTTTTCTACATTGTCTTTTTTTTTTGTGTGTAATATGGATGGGAAGCAAACACTTGTGTGGACAGTGAATGGATGCTGTACTGTATATGACGCCTTTTAAAGTAGTTAGACAATCGTTTACCATGAAAGACATTTTGTAGACATGTTTTATGTTTGCTTACCACTGCTTACATCTGGCGGTAAGAAGCTGGCATTGCATTTTGAAACATAGCATCAAAACATCGTTAAAACCGCTTACCAACTGTTAATTGACTAGGATAATAGCAATAACTCGACTTTAAATTATTTTTGCATTTATTCACTTTTTTTTCCTTCTTTCATCACATTTATGCAGCGTCCCCTTTAACAAATCTGACCGGTATCCGGGCGCCCAATAGCGGCGCGTAAACTGAAACTTGTTGTCACAGGCTAGCAGCTAAAGGCGAACAGCTAGCATTGTTTTCTTTATCTCTCGCTCGAAAAGCAAACCCTGGCTTCTCAAGGAGTACCGTGTCAGTCGTGACAAACAATTTGGAAGTTGTCGCGACATACCGCGTTGTCCCTGAACCACGAAAGATGACTTCTGCACTGGTAAGGGAGTTTATAAAGCCATCTGTTAGCCGCATTAGAGATGTTGTCTGCTCTAAATAGTAACTGACGTGCAACGGACGCGAATAAATGTGCAAGCTTTATATCTGATGATGTTCTTGTATTTCTATTTCCACGTTTTAATTTGAGGGAGTAAAATTTAGCGTCTTTTTTTTCGAGTTGTGAGACACAAGCCAATCAACGCGTGGCGGAAATACGTCACGAGCCAGCTGCGCAGTCTACTCTCATCTTGTAAATGAGATTAATTTCATCACCTGAGAGGAATTTAATATTCACAGTAACACTGTTGTACGTGGGAGGAATTTGATATTCAGAGCAACAATATTCACATATATCATTTGTATTAATAATATAGTACAACCAAAACTCAGGACGTAGGTAATATTGAAGAGGTATTCAAATTTACATCTAATCTAAACAAACAAAAAACTAAAATATTTAGATGAGGAATGTTAGCATCTTTAAAATACCCAAATACATGTGGAATTATGGTACAGTAAAATTTGTACAATTAGTAGAAAGTGGGATGTAATAATATTCAAAGTGTAACGCAATGATGAAGTTTTAAGTTAACAAATCATGTGTTTGTTGATCTAAAATTGAGGTCTGTCTTAACCATTTACATTCCTTGTACATGTGAGCTTTTGGTTTAACTCTTGGTTGAATACTGTTATTTTTATTTTAGTTTCCTGTGAATGAACGCTATCATGCCTGTGTTTGATGTATAATCGTATAAAGGGGTGTCAAGCTTGTTATCATCCCAGTAAATATTTAATCACAGGGGATGCAATGATACACCAAAAATCTTGGTTCGATACGTACCTTGGTTTTAAGTTCACTTTGATTGTAGTAAAGAAACAAAATGCTTAACCAAACCAAGAGAAGCATCTTGGGAAAAACAGGGACAGTTTAATGGCATTCAAAATTAAGCACCAACACATTTTAAATCATTTATTTGTAGTAAAGTTCAATATCAATCAATCATGTGTCTTTTTGGGATTTCAAAGATGCAGACAATTAGATTTTCTTTCTCAATCATATGTTTGCAAGCGAGAAGCTGATCTGCACTGTGTTTATGGATTTGCCGCATAGCTAGGACGTGAGGTACTACTTTTTGTCTTTTAACTGGGTTGTTCTGTGTGGAGCCCCCCCCATATGTGCCCCATTGTATTACATAATTCCCCCTGCATTTGGGCGTTTGCATTTTCATGGATTGTGTTAGGCCGAAGTCAAGGACACATGTCAAGCTTTTAGGGGTCATATAAAATTGACATGGAGGCCCAGACCTGAGCCACATGCCTTGAGTTCAACAAGGGTTGCAAAATGGTGTAAAATGTCTGTAAAGTTGCCACTAATTTTGGATGTGAAATGAAGATATGGATTTTGGAACTATTTATGGCAGTCTCATGGAAATGTATCATATCCAAGCCTCAATATAAACATTGTTTTGCCAAAAATAGACAGCCGCACAAAATATTGCAGTTAAAAACGTGACAGTATAACAGACTTCTAAGTCGTACATACATTTGAAATATTTTATTGATCTTTTTTTTCACTGAAGAACAAAACCATGACGTTGAGCTGCATCCAAAACCCATAACTTTGTTCAACTCTGCATTAGGTATTGAATTGAATAGTTTAAAAAGTAAAAAAAACAAACAAACAAACGTATTAAAACAATACAAACTTGCAACTCATTTTCGTGTTAGCTCTCGACGCCGTATTTGTCAAAATTTCTCATGATGATGCCGAGCTCCAGCTCCACGGTGCCCATGGACGCGGTGTGCAGCCTGTATCTGTCCGCCCCGCTGTAGATGAGATCGGGGCTCCTGAGCTGCGGTCCCCCGCCGACAAACATTCGCGATAGCTCCTGCTGCCAGGAGCCGAGGGGCCTCCACGTACAGCAGCTGACTCGATGATGTCCCGGACTAGAGGGGACGTGGCAGTAGCCGTAGCCGAACAACTCGCACCGACCGAACGAATCTTGGTGCCACACCTGGAGATGGATCTTGGGCCAACCTTGCAGTCCCTTGGTGGCGTAGTGCAGGTCAATGGGATGGCACCAGTACGCCATGTCGCCCGTCTGGGGGCTGTCCACTTGAGTCTGACCCTGCTTCGAGCCGGAGAGAAGACGCCATCCTCCGCCAGTGTGAACCCCCCATTTGCAAAAGAGACTGTTCCGCGGGAAGCCCGTGGCCCCAACTAGCTGACCTATGATGTGCAGCTCAGCCATACCACGAAAAGAAAATACATTCTTGCGTGGCAAAAACGAGTCTTTATATCTACTTCGCACGCGAGCTAATCGGCTGAAAGCGTCACCGTCTTACATCTCCTAGACAACGGTGTTCGTTTTACGGATACTCGTTGTCCCGCGTTTTGCATGTCAGACGGGCTAAAAAGCTCCCCTTGCATTGGGATGCGTGACCTGAGTCGTCAACTTTCCATCAAGAATCCGCACAACTATGCGAAATGCTGCCATGGAGACATAAGGCTGGGCCGAAAAGACAAACGCCAGGGACAAACAAATGTAAAGGACCCACTACTTCTTCGACGCTTGAAAGCAAATCCAATAGGAACAGCGCCATCATGCGGGTATGAGCCTGCTAACGATTAGCTGCGACGTTCGGTTTTGTTTTGTTTTTTTTATTGGGAAGAAATGTCAGATTCAGTGGATACATTTGTGACTTTGTGTGCATGTTTGTAGGTACATTGTTCTCAATGTACCTTTTCATCTGCACATTTGACAATAAAGTTGTATCCAATCCAATCCAATGTTGATCAGGGATGGGCAATTTAAATGCTGGAGGGGCCATGATTTTTCGTCAGTGCTCCCTGGGGGCACAAATTGCTCTTGTGTATACGTGCACAATACGTGCTGTCATTGTATTTCATTTTAAAGGCATGTATTAAAGAGCCATTACCCTAAACTGACAACAAAATGGTTGAAGCAAACACAATAATACTCACATCCTATAATTATTTTCCATCCTATTGCAGAGGGCTTTTGCAGCAAAATCACCGTACAAGGAGAACACAAAACTGTTGAACAAGAAAATAAAAGATTAAGTGCAAGGACTCACATTGTACTTTTGTGTCCACAAATCTGTATCTTGTGGCATGGGGCAGTAGGGTTAAGTGCCTTACTCATGGACACCTAGTCATGAAGCAGACTAGCATATCATCTCTCAAGCAAGTAGTTGTCATTATCGTATGCACGCAGCAGAACTCAAACTATGATGTTCTGGTTCCAAAGCCTGAGGCATTAGTGATGAGCTACATTCAAAACTGGATCAAAATGCTATGATAATGCAAACATTATAATTCTTAGTTCATGTTTTTTTGTGTACTGCTCACTTTACAGGCATGTATGATGTTTTAAACTTTTGTCTCCCTATCCATATAGCCTGATCCGACCCTTGAGCGTAATTTTAAGGGTCACAAAGATGCTGTGACAAGTGTGGACTTCAGCAGCAACTTGAAACAAATCGGTAACAGCACTATACATTTAAAAATCTGTGTTTTAATTTGACTTGTATTTTCTGGCAACTGCTTACTTAACTTCATTCATGCCCTGGATCGTCATCCTCCAGCCACAAGCTCCGCGGACTGCAGCGTGATGATCTGGAATATGAAACCTCAGAGGCGTGCATATCGTTTTGACGGACATGAAGACTCCGTCACCTCCATACAGTTTTCTCCCTCAGGACATCTGGTGGCCTCCTGCTCTAAAGACAAGACTGTGCGCCTTTGGGTTCCCAACATGTAGGTTTTTCTTTTTTCCTGCCAGGAGTTTTTATTTCTTCCATGTGTGTTACGTATGTTTCATTTAATTAGATAATTGTTGGTTTTAACAATTGTTGTTCAACAGAAAACGTCAATGATTTGCACAGTGCAAAGAAGAAAACCAATACCATAATAAGTCTTTCTAAAAAATTAATCTTCCCATATTATGTCATCATAAAATCTATTAGCATCTAATTTGAACATTCCTAATTGTCATAAAAGTGTGAAAGTGCTGAATATTGAAACAAAGTAAATTAAAACTCTTCACCCTTTGAAGACAAGTTTCGTAATGGAGACGGAAATGTTTGCAGGCAGTACCCATCACCTAGTAGCGGTTTATGGGTATTACTGTAATCAATAAAACCATTTGATGATGCTTCGTTGTATCGCTCATATTGTACCGAGCAGACCCTTATGTGTGATGTGTACATTTGTGGGTTTTACAGGAAGGCTCAGTCAACCGTTTTCAAGGCTCACACGGCCACCGTGCGTAGTGTGAATTTTTCCGTGGACGGTCAGAGTCTGGTCACAGCGTCCGATGACAAGACGGTCAAGGTGTGGGCAGTCCACCGACAAAAGTTCCTCTTCTCCCTCAGCCAGCATATCAACTGGGTCCGCTGTGCAAGGTATGAGACGTTTGGCGAATCCAAATATACCTGCAACCTCATTAAATATCTGCATTTCTTGCAGGTTTTCTCCAGATAGCCGCTTGGTCATTTCTTCAAGTGATGACAAAACCATTAAGCTGTGGGACAAGAACAGCAGGGAATGTATTCATTCTTTCTGCGAACATGCTGGGTGATTACTTTTTTTTTTCCAAGAATTTGATCAACGCAAAGATGTCTTTCTTCATTCGTCAGTTAATTTTTCATCCCTCCATCCTAAAGTTATGCAACCCACGTGGATTTCCACCCCAGTGGAACGTGCATCGCTGCTGCCTGCACTGACAAATCAGTTAAGGTTTGGGACATTCGGTCCCTTAAAATGCTCCAGCATTACCAAGGTAAAGAGTCAAGACATCTCATTATTATTTGACATAATTACAGTCAGTTAACTTTAAGGCTGGAATTAACAGTGTGTCTATTAGTTTGCATTCATGATTTCTTTCACTGTCCTAACATGAAATGAAGGGGTCATTTTGTCTGTCTACCGCCGCTGTTGTTTTCATTAGCTCCCCTTAATGGATTTCAGCTGCAAGAGCTAATAATGGATAATGACACCAGTCCGTACCTATCTTCCCTGTCCCCGCCTCTGCTTCATTATGATGATTACGTTTACAAGTTCCCAGACCGATGTCGTACGTAACATTACAGTGTTGATCAAATATAATTCACTTGATTTAAGTGGCTTGATCAGATTCAGTTTTGTTTAGGATGTGTTTGATGTGGCACCGCTAGCTGTAATGTGAATGGATTGTAACCACATACAGGGGAACGTCCAAAGTCACAACCACTCCACAAAGTGGTACAATTTGGTGTCAATTTCTGATCCTGTGTGACTTCAACTCAGCGAGGATGCACGGCATTAATGTGTGGTGATCATCGTAAACATACGAAAAGCAACTTTTTTTCGGTGGTCCGGGCATGATCAGCAATACAATCGCTTAAAAAAAAAAATCTGTGGCGGTGGATATGAAAAGTCTGCACAAACCTGTTTGAATTTGAATAGGGGTGTGTAGACTTTTATAGCAAAACACAGAATTGATCTGACCAGAGAAGCTAATGGCAATAGTCAAGTGTTGAGTAGTTTTACTTCATTTATTTAATTGTGTCTGTGTTATCATGCTGCCGTTAACTCTATGCGTGTATGACAGTTAGGTATGGTAAAACGGTATTTTAAATGTCGCCTGTACATGGTGGCAACTATGTGAGCGTGGAACACATTCATTCATTTTACATTTTGTTATGGGGAAACTCGAATTTTTAACTATTAATAGGAAGTTAACCAGTATCGTGGAACGGATTGAGTTCCACTTCGGAAGTTTCGCGGTTATACTGTATGTTTCCCATTGCCCCTAATGCTCAACTGGCACAAGATTAGGTACACATTCAATGGCATTCAATACAAGCGCTCTCTTAAAAAATATATCTTTTTTCAGCTTTAGAAAGGTAACATTTTAGCACATGATTTTTAGTGTGCTTATAATTTGCATCATACAGACAAGTGAGGAAGTTTTGATGCCGCTCTTGAGGACAGCAATGTCCTCTACCCTCTTTCAGCCAAAAGAGGGCGCCTATGGTTTATGGAAAACCTGCTCTGCTCATTTTGTGTCTGTCAAGAATGTAGTTGTTACAGTGCATGCCGGCATGAATCGAATAATGATTACCAGCTTGCCACAGACTACAAGAATTGACTTCATCATTTGTGTGAATGTAAACATGATGTGGAGCCACCATTAAGACACAGTTAGTGGAAAGCATAAAATACAGTAGGTGGTAAAATGGTGGAAATGGAGAAAACACGGGCAATTCTGCTTCAATCGATCTTGTACCAAATTGCTTTGAATTATGCAGATAGCTTGATTATGTACAACAGGCCGCTGTGGTACATGTGGTGCCTGGCTGCCCGGCCAATACAACTATATTTAAGGCTAAGAAAAGTTTCACAACACATTTTTGTAAAGTTGGATAAAAATGTGTGCGACTTTTGCCTTAATGTGTGTTTGTGTGTGTTCTCTGTAGTCCACAATGGCGCAGTGAACAGTTTGTCTTTCCATCCATCTGGTAATTTTCTCCTCACTGCATCCAACGATTCCACAACCAAGATATTGGACCTCGTGGAGGGAAAACTGTTGTTCACACTGCATGGGCACCAGGTATGAACATGCACACATACACAGCTAAATTGTTTATATCCTGGCCAGGTTTAAGAGTAAGAGACAACCTATTAGTTTAGGTCAAGTGTCACTGACGTTTTTTGAAAGTGAGCAATACTTCCAGTACCTGTTTTATGCTCTGGTTCGCACGGAAAAATAAATAAATTTCTGTATATGTATATACAGCATTAGCAGAGGCCTGCAGGACACTACTCGGGTGCTACTTGGTCCCCTCCGGCTTAGGTCGTCATTAGCATTGCTCTCGACTCCGCATGTCAACTTTCTTGTTTCCTTCCTTGAAGTGTGTCTACAGTATGTTCATTTAATTCCCCCCCCCCCCATTTGTAAATGTGTATACAGTTTATTTTAGTACTTGCCAGGCAAGCAGCCCACTCATAATGACTCATCTCCGAAATAGGACCGTGTTTCTTCCTCTGTTTATGTGTATCCTCTCCTCCTCCACCACCTCCTTTTCTTCTTCTCCTCTTTGATTCGCTCCTTTCTTTTGTCCAATCTCGGCTCTACTCTGCCTGTTCTCAACAGTTTTGATATTCTCTCTTTAGACCCTACTGGACTGGCAGGCCCAACCTCGAAAGGAAGCCTATCGATCTAACACATTTATTTTTGTGTCCTGTGTATGATGTCTTTATACCTCGCTTCCCACTAGTCCACTCTTAGCACAGATTTTTTTAAAAAAACAAATCAATACATCATATCCCCTTCTCACACCTCTGAAGTTGTCATCTCTTGCACACACTCTCCATTTGTCGCATTGTTCTCTTTGGCTCAGCACTGACAGCTCTCACAGTACAATATCACCTCTAAATTCGAATGGTACTGATGTATGAGTAAGAAAAATGGGATTCTAAAATCGCACAAAAAGCAGAAATCTCTTTTGTTTCTACTGTGTTTAACTTCTTTTTACACTTAAGTGGCAGTTGAGAACAGACCCTCGCCACCCACACCGTATACCTCGCAATTAACAAACACAGCAGCAAGTTGGCTTGGTCTCATGCAGATTAGCCACGTGGTCCTCCTTTTCAGTGCATCAATTTTCTGCCCAGGCTGCTCAGTACAACATGACTAAGTCAACAAGAATAAAAATAAAATTGGCAGAACGGAATGTACCGCGGCTTGCATTCTCCCTCCTCGTAGATTTGCCACCAAAATCATGACAGATTAGAATGACTGTTGAAAACATTGTCTTTAGAGTCAACAAATGTGTTATGGTGGAGACAGTGTGACCCTGGAATGGATTTATTCAATTTCTGTGATATCTTTTGGGAAAATTATTTCAAATTGGAGGTCAGCCAGCATTCTGAAAAAGATTGCGGCGGAGCTGCACGGAGGTTTCACTGTATTATTCGCCTCTCCCATCAGTATTTGTGCTGAGGTTAATGAATGTGACTGCTTCCCTAGCACCCCTTTTTGATGGTGCTTCTACAGGTTGAGTACGAAACGCTACATAGTTCGAAGCTCTATTTTCACTTGTATTGTATTTGGATTTTATACAACTTTATTGTCATGCTGCACTCATGTGTCAGAGCACACATACTAGGTTCTCTATTGTCCTGCCAGTGGTTTTATCACAACATGAAGCAAAGGAAAAAGGTGGTGGGAAGCAAACCTCATGAATAATGTCAAGTTGTTCCTGAAATTTATTAATTATAAATAATTTTGGGGTGAAAGGCAAAGTTGTGTTCGGGCACTGTTTAAAGCATGGGATAGAGGCAGGTACAGTATGAGTGCCGGTTGGAGTAAAGAGCTGAAGAATGCATAGCACTGAACGTCTAGCACCCAAAAAAAGTACAGTAATGAGTGTTTGTCTAGCCGTGGCAAGTGCCAGCCTGGCAGCAGGCATTAGTCAGAGCAGAAACAGAACATACTGTCTGTCATGTCGTCGTGTTGCCATAGTGACACTGTCTGCTTCGCTCAGGTGCTTCTGGGAAAACATTCCTCACACAAACTGGCCTGTCTGGGTGCCAGCCGCACATAGGACACAGCTCCCTTTTTTATAATTCCCACTTGCCATGTGTGTGTCTTTTGTTTCCGTTCCTTTGTCCTGACACCCTCAGGTGATCATTGCTGGCTCTGACCAGAGTTTGACCCCTGCCCACCTGCAGCTCTGCTTTCTTGATTGGTTCCCCGTGCCCCCCATACATCAGTAGTTAGCACAGGAGTCGTCAGGTGAGATAAAGATACAATGTGATCTCGACTCTGTATCTCCACAGGGTCCAGTAAATTGCGTGGCCTTTTCCAGAACAGGAGAGTACTTTTCTTCTGGAGGTTCCGACGAACAGGTGATAAGTTAAACTCATTTCTAGCCTTTCCAGCTGCATTTTCTAGCGAGATAACGTCCCTAAAACCATCCATGCACATGCTGTTTTTGGCAAAAGATGTTACAATTTTACACTGACCCGCAGGTGATGGTGTGGAAGAGCAATTTTGATGAGACCAGTGACACAGCCAGTGACACAGCCAGGGTGCAGCAGACTACCAGCCCCACCTACCAGGTGCAATATTCCATATTTAATATTCTAAGTCTGACGACATCTTATTTGTTCCCTCTTAAACTTCCACGTGCATAGAAAGGCACGACATTATTCCTTACTTTTAATTCTGAAATGTGATCAAAGCAGAATTGCTGCAAAGTTTTGCAAAACAATTTAAAGCTAATAATTTAGAACAAGGGGTAGGACTCTCGCATTTCTACTAACTAAAATGTGTTTTCTTTTTTCTTTTGATTTTTGTTTTATGTCTTTGTTATGTTATGTGTTTATATGTTCAATTAATCAATCGATCAGTATGCAGGAAAATGTTCACGGACAACATAAATAGTATGCTTGCATATTAACAATCTCACAGGTTCAACTACAGGTTTATGCAAATATTTACAGCTAGTATAAAAATAAACACATGGCACCCACATGGTACAGATGCCCTAGTGTTTAGTGTTTTCATGCCGCCTTACCCCTCCAAGCATATTGCAGCCTTTGAAGTCTGGCGTATTTCACGTCTCCGTACCACTTATGTAGGACGACCAATATCTATCTGGTCCTGCACCTTCACTTTGATGTGAAATATTTTCATCCCCATTTCCTGACTTCTTGAAGTAATTTGCATATTAATATAATCTGTGTTTATATTGTAACACCATTCTTTAATGTGATATTCATTTAGACAGTCGGTTGTTGTAAGCCTCAAGTCATGACAACGCAGCTCCTGAAACACCGTTTTGAGACCTCGACCCAAGCCATTATATAACAAAATACAGTCACTGTTTGCCTAAAATGAAAATTGTGTTTAAATTGGTTTGCTTTCATCCTCGTAAGATTGATGAAATACTTTCCTTAGAGTTTTTTTTAATGTTGCACTTGTAGTGACGGCAAAAGAAAATAACCTTACAAAATCGTGTCCAATGATTAATTTGACAAGTCTGTTGTGTAGATACCACCCAAAACAGCAATAAATGCCATAGTCAATTATGCTTAAAATAACCAGATGCAAAAAGACTTAAGCTGTGTGTGTGTGTGTGTGTGTGTGTGTGTGTGTGTGTGTGTGTGTGTGTGTGTGTGTGTGTGTGG
>CAAKHF010010528.1:0-13841 GCA_901007745.1 Hippocampus kuda | reverse complement strand
AAAAATAGCGGTAGCACGACGAAGAAAAATAAAAAATAGCGGTAAGAAAGAAAAGAAAAGAAAATAATAGAAGAGATAACATAAAATGGAGAAACGTAGCGACAATCTAGAGAAAAGTGGGTCGAAGATCGGCCAGGTTAACCGGCAGCTGAGGAGATGTTATGATGTAATTTACATTTCAAAAAACAGAAGCCATTCATTTACGAATGTGATTGCACTTTAGTTTACATATTTAAATGTTCAGATTTTAAGATTTGAATGAGGCAAAATAACATTTTCTCTCTAATATATTGTTATAATCATTTGTTTCAGATGTACTGTAATTATTTTCTGTATAAAAATTAATTTGGTGTTCAAAAAGTCTTTTTTCAAACTTGAGTCTTGAAAAAGAGGGTGTCGTCTTATATTCGGGCCAATACGGTAATATCAGTATGCATCCACTATAAGAGTAAACCGACACTGAGTTTCGAGACTCAAAAAACTGATTTTTTTTAACACCGTTCCATTACACACACACACACACACACACACACACACACACACACACACACACACACACACACACACACACACACACACACACACACACACACACACACACACACACACACATCCTCGCTTGCACGGCACAAGGTCCAAGTGCATATGTGAAACTTTTAACGAGAGTCAATCGTCATCGGCACCCAAACCGGAAGATACATCATCGTTTGAGATGTCAGAGATAAACAAATCAATTTTATTCCTTGCATCCTATTTATCCTGCCCATCAAAAAACAGATACAGTATGCATAGATTTTACAGTATTCTATGGTACCGTTTCATTTACATTTTTAGTCCCTTTCATGAAATGTACCTTTGCAGATAGCCCATTGGTGATGGTCCAGCTGCAGTCCACAGCAGTTTGGTTGAGGGCTCGGGCTTTGAGGAGGGGCTGCTCTGGCTGGACGCCAGTAGTCTGATAATGAGACAAGGCTGTGGCACTGTCACCTATACTGGTGTGAGCCCATACAGCCACCTCATACACTGTCCCTGCTGTCAGGTTCATTGCTAGAAATTTGAGAAAGAAAACATTTTATATAATGACCATTTCAGGTGAGTTGGATTTTATCTCACATAATAACAATAAACCAGTCCTATGGAATAGTGATTCCCAAAAACTGTGGTGTTTCACTTACTGGTCTGTCAATTATTCAAGATGTCCATGTCTTTTTTCAATTCCTTCAAATCTACATCAACTTTGTATTTAACTAAATGAGCTCAAATTTCAGAGTCAGTAAATTTGTTAGGGAATTGAAATGAGGTTATCATTTCATTCCATGTACTGTATATCACGGATTTTCGGGACTATGAGTCACAATTTTTTTTTCATAGCTGGTACTGCAACTTCTACTCAGATGCGACTTACATATATCAAAATTAAAGTTCGTACTGCCACCTGTAGTCCCCGTTCCCTAATTGTGTTGACGGCAGTGAACGAGTTCCGGTTGGATTCGAAACTCCCATTTCTAACAGTAAAAAAGTTGTTCTTAGTTTAAAATGGCTTACCCTAACTAGAATCTTGCATTGCACTGTTGCCAAAGGTAGAATCCTGGCCGGTTGTTGCGGATTTTGGTGCTGTAAATACTAAGCGATGAATGCCACATGCTAAACGAGCTAGCTCGGGAGACGTTCCCTTCGTTTGTTGCCATGAGAGAGGAAGGGAAGGAATCGAGAACAGGGATTATGGGTGTGAGACTGAGCTTTACGATTCTTGGTGTTGGTTATTTTAAAACTAATTGGCCTGCCAAAAATGCAACCTTTTTTTCTTCTTCATTATACATTATTTGATTGGTATAACTCGTCTGGAAAAAAGCAGGACTTTGTGTGATATGGATATTTCTATTGTAAAATATGTGCTGCGTGCATTGGCTCAATAAAGGTTTGGAAACATTGCCAAAGAGCACCTCTGAGGATCTTCTGCTTGACTGTGTAGTTTTTGCTCTCCTTCATGTGCGAGTCAAACTGCCAGGACAGAATCACGATGTATTGTTTCACCTTTAACACACGTACACATGCATGCAAGTTATTGTGGAGACAAAAGTTATCTTTTTACACCATTTACTACACCTACTTCATACTGGGAATTGAGGCTGAACGATAGGCTCATGGACTCTGCAGTGATGCTGTCGACGATCACAGAAGGAGGAGGCAGAGCTGCACCAGAGCAAACGTCAATGCAAATCTGAGCATTACAGCCAACCGTCAAGATTTCAAACATCAGCAGGAGGTGGGAATATGGAGCAACATTTTTAAATGGAGTGTATGCTAACGATCTCACCTTTCAAGGGAGTGATGGATTTAACTTCGGTCCAGTTTCCTAAACCTCGACTGGTCACTGCTGCTACCTGAAAAAAAACAATGTCACAACATTGTATCCAGTCTAATGCAGGGGTGCCTAAACTTTTTGGACCGAAGATCGACTTTTCGATCTACCAACCTCCCGCGATCGACCCGTTACCGCGCACACGCAAGCACATACTCACGCACGCCATGATGAGCAACAGCCTGACACGGAGGCATGCGACGCACTTTTGCAGCCTGTTAACTATCGTACCTCACGCGTACCATTTTAAAGTGCTTCCCTCTAGATTCCGATTCTTTGCCCGTGCCCTCTGTAAATTGTACACGAAACAAACTGTGAATGAGAATAATGACAATGATAAAAGATATATCGCAACAGCTCTGATCACAAGCTGCAATTGCAGACTGCTGAGCACTAACAACTTCCGGTGACACAGGTCACGTGCCACTGTAGGTTAAAGATTTACCTGCTTTATTTTTGGGTTTAATTGTAATACATTTTGTGTAGGTAAATGACACTGATAGGATGATTAGGGTGCAGTGTACATTAACACAAAAAATATATTACTAACATGCACAAAGAAACACAAATAGTTGTTTGTTTGTTTTATCTCCTTTATACCCCCCCCCCCCCAACCCCCGAGATCTATCGGTCGATCGCGATTGACGTAATGGGCACCCCTGGTCTAATGTAACTGGATTTTAGAATAATTTTTCAGATATGCGAAGATATGTGAGTGTCTGTCTTACCCTGAACTGGTACTGCATGTCTGGTTGTAGCTCCTTCACCTCTGTACTCGTTGTGGTAGTTCTCTGTGATGTCCACTCAATGGCTGTTTGTTCACTGTACTCAACCTGAGAAGCAGCACACACAGACAGACATACATATATTAAATCCTGTGTTAATTTTTTTTTTCCTAATTGAACTCACGTAGGACATTGATTATTTTTTTTCTCTCACGGACATTACCAAAATTTAGATCGTTACCAACATTTATTGGAAGATTCTTGGAAAAACACCTCTGCCATAGAGGTAGAAATATGTATGGTAGTTTAAAAAAAAACAAAAAAGTACGATGGGTGAGCGCGACCTATCCCAAAGTGATGAAAACATAACTTTATCTTGATAGCAAAAATGTTTTTACTTTGGATGATTGAATAAATTCCATTAATAATTCTGCTTTTCATAACCTTTTAGAACAGAAAAAAACCTTACAATATACTCTCGAATGAGGCCATTTCCTTTGTCAGGGGGACTCCAGGAAACATCAACTGTCCCATCCTTGCTATTATCACAAGACAGCTCCAGGTTCCTGGGAGCCTCTGGCACTGCAGAGAACACATTTTTTGGGATATATTTGGCATCTTCATCTTGATTCAGATTTCAATGAACCAAAATAGGAAATGTCAACAGTTTAACTGGGGTGAGAGGGGGCAGTTTGAAATTTTTATTTTACTTTCCTATGTTTTTTTGTATTCATTTCAAATTACCCAATAATAGAAGCAGGTGGTTAGGAAAAAAATCTGGAAGCAACAGTGAAACACTACACATTCTACTTTCCACAATAGCTTGAGCCTGAGCACGAGATTGATGCTGCTTTACAAATGACCCGAGTGTTAAAAAAAACAAAAAAACATTACGACTCACATCCTTCTGGCGTTCTAACTGTAATCATCTCATTGGTCTTGTGCAACTTGGCGAGACACTGCGTGAGCACCTTGACTTCGTAGGTGGTGTCTGGTCTCAGGACTGTAAGTTTGTAGCTGGTTTTGTTACTATGAGTGTCCATGATGATCCACTGTGAGGTGCCTACAAGCCTAACACACATATAAACAAACAATCATGACTTCCTAGTAATGCTATTCATGCTGCTATAAAAGCAAACTAAAATACCACTGGGATTTATCTCATCTGTCGGTCACGGAAGATGCTTATCAATGTAATCATATCAAGTCAATCATTATAACATCGTCATCATCATTATAATGATGATGATGATAATTGTTATTGTAATTATTGTGAGGTTTTATTACTATTATTGTGAGAATACACATGACATATTTTAACATATTGAACACAATATAATACAACACACTTCCATTAAAATAAATAAATAAATAAATAAATAAATAAATAACAACTGGCTGTCAAATGCCAAATGCAGGTGTTCTCACCTGTAGTAGATCAGGTAGTCGCATGAGTCCAGGGGAAGATTTTTAGGACGAGACCATGTTAGAGTGATGGCACCCAAGAAGTCTGGTATCCATTGAAGGTTCTGGACTTTATATGCCAGGGTATCCGCTTGAAGGAAAGAGAGTCATCCTCAATGCACAAATTGAAATCCAACTTGTAACTGTGTTCAGCTGTATATGTGCTGCATGCTAACATATTGCACTTTGCTCCACATCGACTAATTAAGCCACAGAATGCCAGCGGTGAAATTTTGTTTTGGGGCTAAAATTACAGACAGACAGACAGATAGATAGATCTATTGTAAAAAAACAACAACACAATTTGATTGAATTATTTATGATTGTATTATTGCCCCAAGTCTGCTGGGATGTGCGATGTACTCTAGTACACCTGGGACCCTCATGAGGATAAGCGGTACAGTAACAGATGGATGCATGGATGTTTTCCACTTTTTTTAACAATGCGGACTGAAGACTTCAACATGAACTTACAGGTGCAATTGTCCTCATCGCTGTGGTCAGAACAATCTAAAAAGCCGTCACACCGCTCTTCGTCCAGAACACATGCTTCACCATCAGCACAGCGGCTTCCGTTCACACAGGACAATGGCCCACGGGTGGCTGTGAAAAAAGTGAATGTTGAATGTTATTCACAATAAATAGTGATCTTAATGCGCCGGTGAGTCATGACAAGTATAGTGGTTACGTGGACGAGCCTCAAGGAGAAAATAGTGAGCTGGCTGTCCAACTTGCCAAACAGAATGAGGGAACCACTGTATAGTGATACATAATGTGATAGTATGGGACTATATAGTGAATGAGGGCTTCAAGAAGCATGGACATTCGGACACAGACATTGTGTCTCCTGGTGACTTCCCAGGCCTTATTGTGAGATTTTGAAACCAAGATACAGAGATGCTGTGTTTACGATATCAATACATCCCCTATACCAGCATATTAGTTGTCGTTGTGCATGTGCATTCATTCTTATGTACCGTATTTTTTTACGCTGTAAGTCACACTTGTTTGGGTGGTCCTGCGACTTAAACTCACGTGTGACTGGAATGAATAAAATTAGAGCTTGGACTCGGCACGTAAAATCACTATCCTGAACGAGTTTCAGTCGGATTATAAAGTTTTTCTTTTCAGTTTCAAATTACCCACCCAAAGGTAGAATCATGGTTGGTTATTGCGACTTCTGGTGTTATAAATAGCAAATACTTGTTGTGGCAGATGCTTCAAGCTAAACTAGTGAGCTAGCTGAGGAGACGGTCCCATTGCTTGTTGCCGAGAGAGGTGGCAGCAAACTAATGACACACATCACACATTAATTGGCATGACTCCTCCTTTTATTTCTTTTTCCTCTTCTTTTTCGTTTTAGATTTCTTCTATTTTCTACCTGCGGTTGCCAAATTGTTTGGTGCATTATGGCCACATTCTGAAACGGTGTCCGTGCGACAATATTGAGTGATTTGCTAGCATTATGAAAAGGATGAAAGGTATATTATATATATTATAATATTCATTTCATTCATTCATTTTCCGAACAGCTTTATCCTCACGAGGGTCATGGGGGGTGCTGGAGCCTATCCCAGCTTTCTTCGGGCAGGAGGCGGGGGACACCCTGAACCATTTACCAGCCAATCGCAGGGCACACTGAAACGAACAACCATTTGCGCTCACACTCACGCCTAGGGACAATTTGGAGTGTTTAATCAGCCTGTCATATATGTTTTTGGAATGTGGGAGGGAACCGGAGGACCCGGAGAAAACCCACGTAGGCAGGGGAGAACATGCAAACTCCACACAGGGAGGCCGGAGCTGGAATTGAACCTGGTACCTCTGCACTGTGAAGTCGACGTGCTAACCACTGGACTACCGGGCCGCCCTATTATCATATGATTATATAATATTGATATTATATAATATATATAATATCTATTGAAGTGATATATATATCTATTGAACTTACCATTCCTTTTTTTTTTTTTCAAATACAGTTAGGGCTGGCTCAGGCTTATCTTGAATCATCCCTAAGTTATGCTGCACTCGGCCTTGTCTGTCAAGAATTTATCCTCCCCTTTCGTTTACTGTGTGTGTGATGGTAGCATCGCTTTCAGCAGTACAAAGAGACTCACGACAATGGGCCTCGTCAGACGCATCCTGACAGTGGATCCTGCCATCACAACGCTGCCAGTCGGGGATGCAGTGATGGAGATGGCGACACCGAAACTGACCCTGACTGCAGCTACCATGGGAGGAGGGAGCCTGGGTGGAAACTGGGATCTGTGTCACGGAGGCATTAACTGCACACCCAAGAAAAAAAAAAAGGAAGGAAAAAACATTTACAGACATCAAATACATGTAAGATGCAGACACAAACATCATGGAACGACAGTTACGTATGTTGCTACGGTTTTATAAATCTCGAATTCCCACCAGAGGTGGTGCCTATTAGCACGGAATGTCCCTTTGCGCTTGCGAAGTTCGAGTAAGCAGGGGTCACTAATGGTGTTGTTGGTATGCATACTCAAATTGCGCCTGTATGAAGGGACAAGCCGTGCAGTTAGGCACCATCTCTGGTGGTCAGCAGGAATGATATAGACCAGCAATTGCCTTTGAAAAGAGGCTTCACAAGTCAACAAGTTGTACCTGTGGGACATCCCAGCTCATCACTGCCATCACGACAGTCAGCATAACCATCGCAAACCCAGGTGTTGATGATACAAGCTCCAGTGCCACAGTGGAAGCGGTTGGGGGCGCAGGTCGATGGCCCAGGAGCCACAGTGTGAGGAACTGCTCCACCTGGAGGATGATTTACTTTGTTTAACTCATGCTGACTAAATGGTCATGTTGGATAAATTCATTCATTACTGTTAAACTAGACAAGATAAATCATCAATGCTAACAGTATAGAGCTGTTAATTGTGTGAATTTTAAGCATGTTAGCACCAAAATGAGTTGATGACAAGTTTTAGACTCGATCGTTTTTCATTTAAATGTACCGGTAATCTTGAAACAAATTTTGAGAAAAAGAGTCATCCTCGTGGGCAGACATCAACTAATTTGCTCCAGTTCTTTGAGTGAAAAGCAAAATTCAAAATGATAATTTTGTTAAACAGCATTTAAATATTCACTGTCAATGGCTTTATAAACACACAAAGGAGAAAAAACGGTGCAGAGACGACAATCGGGTCAGAGCTGAAATTTGAATTGAAATGAATTCCCATGGTATTTGTCTAAGGTAGGCGACAAGGTGCACGAGCATTTAGTACGTCTGCCTCACAGTTGGTTTGGCATTCGAATCTTGGCTTCGGCCTTCCTGTGTAGTGCTTGTGTGGGATTTCTCCAGGAATGTCGACTCTTCCCATGGCACAAAAAAACATGCATGCTCATCAGAATTGTTATCAGGATTTTGAAAAGCTTTCTGATGAGATGATCATTTGAATCAGGTGTGTTGGAGGAGATCTACAAGACAGGCTGGAGAGGTGCCCTTGAGGACCAAACTTGGGCACCCCTGCTGCGATGGGGAAGCGATATAATGGAGATATTACAGTACTTGACTCCAGTTCTGAACATGGCTGGGCAATTCATCACTCTAATTGATTAAAGTTTTTGGGTCAGGAAATTTTCTTTCCCAAAAATAAAATAAAATCTAGCCAGTTGGAAGGCAGTTAAGGAGTCCAGCGCAATGCACAATGTCGAATAACAATCGGAACCATTCATGTTGCAAAAGCTTATCAATTTGCTGATCAAATTAAACTGTGGTAAAAGCATGAAATACATTGCCGATGGGTAAATAAATACAGACTAGAAATACTTCTGTTTCTTTTAAAAGTGTCCTTTCTGAGGGTACTTTCAGGTTAGGGCATATGTGTCTAACTCAAGGCCGGAGGCCAGATCCGGCAGGCCACGTCATTTTATGTAACCCGTGAAAGCATATCATCTGTGTCAACCTGCATGATCCATGCTAAAATCTGTACTGAAATGTCAAAATGTCATGTGTAATAAAACAAACTTGACAGTAATTTGGCTATTTTGTTTACACTCACATGAGCAATAATTGAACAAACTGACTCATTTCAAAACTAGCAATCCATCAATTTGTTGTGTACAAGTAATAATGCGATGAGACTATTTGTTTTGTACTGTGGCATTCGATGAGACTGTCATAATGGCCCTCTGAAGGAAGACGTAACTTCGTGGCGCGTCTACCTGTGCACTCAGATTCGTCAGACCAGTCTCCGCAGTCGTTCTCATCATCACACTTCCACCATGTTGGGATGCAGCGTCCACTTTTACACTGAAACTGGAAATACCTCGAGCAGCCAGGAACATCAGTGGGAGCAGCTGAAAAACACAAGGGAACAGAGAAAGTGAGCTTTTTGCGAAGCACGAAACAGAACCACATTTAGGACTGGCATCTGTTCATGAGGCGAGGCATTGGGCAAATGGTTAGCACGTCCGCCTCACAGTGCTGAGGTGCAGGGTTCAATTTCGGCTCTGGCTTCCCTGTGTGGAGTTTGCATGTTCTCCCAGTGCCTGCATGGGTTTTCTCCAGGTACTCCGGTTTCCTCCCACATTCCAAAAACATGCATGGCAGGTTAATGCAACACTCTAAATTGTCCATAGGTGTGATTATGAGTGCGAATGGTTGTTCATCTAAATGCGCCCTGCGATTGGTTGGCAAACAGCTCAGGGTGTCCCCCGCCTGTTGTGCTGAAAGACAGCTGGGATGGGCTCCAGCACGCCCGCGCAAGTGGATCAGAAAATGGATAGCTGGATGGATCTGTCCACGAATCACAATTGTCTTTGTGTACTGTGTTCCATATTATTATCTGAGGAGTACACCAGAAAAATCCTCCTCACCGCAGTTGGCTTCATCAGAGTAGTCACCACAGTCGTCCATGCCATCACATTTCCACTCCAGACTCACACACATTCCGTTGGCACACTGAAAGGTGTATGCATCACACACTTTGCTGAACTCTGATGGAGTGGCTAGCAAAACAAGGAAAATGTGTGTCAGTAGGTTTCATAGTTACATACAACATCTGGTATATTTGCGTCACAAACACAGCAGTACTTCAACTCACGAACGTCTCTTCATACGAAATTTTCAAGTTACGAAATTTCTTCCAGAACCAATTAATTTCCGAAGTAGAGGCACCACTGTACTTTAGAAGTGTGTCAATTATTAACCAAGCAAAATAATTGTCTGAACATGCAGATTGGGATTCAGCAACGCGGGGAACGTGAATTTAAATGATAATGTAAAACTGTAGAAAAAAAAAAAGATCTTCAGTATGTCAGAATTGGGCATTTGAAGCTACAGTAAACATCCAGTCTTATTTTAAGCGGCAGTCCACTCGCAGCTTTTCTGGACATTAAGTTGCACTGACCAACTGCATTGCAATGCATATCGAGCTGTCTATTTGTTGTTATACTTCTTTTCAAGGTAACAAGACAAGGAAAACTGGTAACAAGCAGATGTGAGATTCTTTACCACATTTGGCATAATCTGCATCTTCATCAGATCCATCTTCACAGTGTTTGACACCATCACATACCAGGGACTGAAAGAGACACTGGGCTCGATTCTTGCATACAAACTCCATGTAGCGTGTGCACAAAGGGTCTGTGGGTGAAAATTCCTTGTCACTTTAAAAAAACAGGTCAGCTACGCTGTGCTTACACATGTATGAGTATCACTGTCACAAGTTGTAACAATTTATGTGACGCATGGTAACCATGCTCACCACAGTAGTCCTCATCAGCACCATCTTGACACTCCTTAATGCCATTACAGTGGGAAGTGACTGGCAAGCAGGTGTTATTGGAGCAGAGAAAGCCTTTGCATTTGTTTCCTTCTGGAAAATAACACATTAATATACAGTAAATATTGGTGAAAAAGATACAGTCTTCTTCATGCGTGTAGCGATGACACACAAACATAGGTAAGGAAGCTTCATTATCCTGCAACATGTCAAGAGCGTAACCAGCCTCTTATCCGTACGCACGCAGCCAAACGTGGAAGCCAATCTACTGAATGGGCGCAACTCGACGCACTGAATTGCCACAGAGTTTATTCTGCACATTGTGGGAGGACAGAGGAGTGTACAATAAGCAAATGGATTCATTTAACATTTGCAGTACATAAATTGATTATTTTAGCACGTGCAGTGTGATTTATCACACCTGAGATGAACTGTGCTGATGATGTTATGACTTTAAATAGCACGTGTGAAGTAAGGGTGTAAACCAGCATGCAAAGCATAACCAGGGTAACGCAGGCAAAATGAAAGGCGGCAGGGAGAACTTTCCCACAAGTAAACATTTTGTCGATGAAAATTATCACGACGCATCGACGACACATCGTCGACCCAGAAATGAAAATCTTGGGCTTGTGAATGATCGAAGGGCTAACATGCAAAACCCTCTTTCAAAGACCGTGGTCTCCACCGGTTTTACGCCTGTTGCCAACAGCGCATGCCATCTGTTAGAGCGTCATCTGTTGGATCAGAGAAACTTTTCTCGATTTCTTTTTTTTTTTTTTTTTGGGGCACGAATTCTGAATCTGTCCTTGTTTTTTCTCAGTTTTTCATAATAGTAATCTGATTTTGTAATATATTTAGCAAGATTTACGAATTAAGTGTTAGGTGCAACACCAGGTGAATTTTTGTTTCTGGAATGCCATAGCTATAATTTACAATGCCTATAAAAATTAAAGTAAGTTTTTAAACAAAACAAAAAAAAACAAGAATAACTCAAAAACCTAATGTGCTAGAAAAAAGTAAAGACATTGTTTAAATCAGCATCACAAATATATTTAGATCCACACATAGCCATCTCATGTGTGCATTTGCTTGTAATGTATTGTCCAATTTGTGTTGTGTATTGTATGTGTTTCTCCTACAGGAGACCAAATAAAAGTCAAATTCAAATTCAAATTCAATTAAAAGTAGCCGTTGACCAGTGTTAATGTCACAATCTTGTCAGCAGGATATTATCATCACCAAATTAAACCATAGAAAATGCCCAGTCAAATATATCATCAAGAAAAGCACATGAAGTTGTGTGGAGCACACGGATTACTGGATATAAACCATGAAGCTGATGATAGTAGACACAGATGTAGTAGTAGAGGTCAAGTGTGGCCTTGCTTAATTGATGCAACTGATATTGGGCAACATGAAGACCGGAGGTGCAACGTGCACAGTTGTGTGACATACAGGTATAGAACGTGTGTTACTAAGTGCTTCATGTTACCACAATAATGAGGGTCTTCATCTGAGCTGTCCTGGCAGTCATTGTCACCATCGCACGTCCAGCGCTGTGGTATGCAGTGGCCCGTGTGACACTGGAAACTACTGGATTCACATGTATGTTGGGCAGCTAGAAGAAATAAACAGTTGGAGATTATAATAGCAGTGAGGAAAACTTTGAGCATATAAGCATAATTTTGCATAATCATCTGATTTTAATCAGTATCACAAACGGGTAAGAATTGTGTGTAAGCCAGTATTAAGTATTGAAAATATACACAGGTCAGGCTTTTTTCAGTGGGATTTTATGTTTGAACTCTTTAAAAACGTTACCTGTGCAGTTAGCCTCATCTGACCAATCTCTGCAGTCATTGTCTCCATCACAACGCCAGGCATCACGGATGCAAACACCTCGTGCACATGTAAACTCCTCAGCGCCACACACGTGAGAATCTGAGTCATATAACGACAAACAAACTAAAAATCAACCTTCAACTTAATCTTGGAGATTGATAGGTCTCGTGAAAATGCTACACTCTTGCTGCGTCTTAAAAACAGTATGGAATTTACCATACACTAGCAGTACGGTAGCAGAATTTTGCATAATGGGATATATATGGATGGATAGGAAAGTTAGGCAGAATTCATTGAAAGAGTTCAAGAAATTGCTGATTAGATTAAAACCACCTTCTCGTCAATGTAGGTATGAATGCAAGTGTAAATGATTATATCAGCCCTGTGATTAGATGGCAACCAGTCCAGTGTGTGTCCTGACTCTCACCCAAAGTCAACTGGGAAAGGTATATCTATCCAAACACTGGCTGGTGTTCTATGAAATATTGAAACCAATGCGGATATCAACATGTGCATGAAGATTTACCACAGTGCTCTTCATCACTGTTGTCTCCACAGTCATCTTCATGGTCACATTGGAAAGCCAAGGGAATGCAAGAACCGGACAAGACGCAGCGGAATTGGTTGGTCGGGTCACAGGTTGTAGTTGCTGAAGATACCAAAGCAAAACAATTTCAGGCATGCTCAGTTTTTATTGGAAGATAGCACTCTCAATGGACATCAGAGAGAGGGATGACAGGGGTCAGAATAACAAGGCACCCAAATCGTGACTGCCGTTATCAAGGAACAATTGATAGATGATTGTTCTCCGCAACAGGACTTGGACATATGACTCTACAATCCAAAATCCGAGTCCTCCCACATTCCAAAAACAAGCATGGCACGTAAATTGTTCCTAGGTGTGACTGTGAGCACAAATGGTTGTTTATCTGTGTGTGCCCTGCGATTGACTGGCAACCAGTTCAAGGTGACACTGCCTACTGCCCGAAGACAGCTGGGATGGGCTCTAGCACACCCATGACCCTTGTGAGGATAAGGATAGGTTAATAATAAAATGTACCTTATTTATAATTTTACATAGATATATATGTACAGTGGTACCTCAGTTTACGAACATAATTGGTTCCCAGAAAGTGTGTGTAAGGCGAAAAGTTCTTATTCCGAACATTTATTTCCCATAAGAAACCATTAAAATGAGAATAATCCGTTCCCAGGTCCCCATAAAAATAATTTTCTACTAAATAAGCCTTAAAACTACACAAAAATATACCTTGTTTTATGTATAATAAATGTGCAATTGTATTGTAATTAAAGAAATACTGTACAGTGTAAATACACTGTACTGTAAAATAAAGTCGTTTTATTTTCCTTTGTGATGGTATTTGATGGGTTGATGGAATGGAGTGGGAGGAGGGAGGGAGGGAGGGAGTGACTGTTTGGAAGGAGAGTCACCTTCCATAGGGACTGTAGGTCACTCAACCTCCGGTGTGGCTTCTCTTCTTTGCTTCTTAGGAGACTCTTGATCCTTTTTGCTGACTAAAAATGGTAGACCTAGCGTACTGGTACTGTGACGCTAAGTCACGCAAACGCACACCTCGTTCGTGTTTTTCGATTATTCTTCTTCTGCTCGATCATAATTTTCGTCTTCTTCGGCTTAACACTAACCTGTGGTGGGGTCTTTTTCGGTCC
>CAAKHF010010527.1:19573-37695 GCA_901007745.1 Hippocampus kuda | reverse complement strand
ACACTTTGTCTGAAGCAGATGAGATCTTCCGGCAATTTTGGGCTTTGCAAGTAAAAAACTTGAGATTCAAATGCTGTGTGGTGCTTAACTCAACTCATTTCAACAACAGCAGCCATTTTGGTAGATGGTGAACAATTTCTACACACCAAAGTTTTAAGACTTTCAAACCAAATTATTGTTTATTTTTTAATTCAATGGTGTTCAGTCTCATATTCTCAATGTCACACACAGAATAGGGCTGAGACGAATAGAAAGAAACACACACTACGCATTTCTCTCTGCGATTTTGGAAAGAGTTCCAGGACACAACCCTGAGACATTTACATAACGGACACACTAACTGGAAGTCATATATCTCACCAAAGCTCCGTAGAGAAGAAAGACAAGTAATGTGCTTCTAAAAAGACAATTGTCTGCAGCACTGTATTTCGCCCTATTTTGTTCAGCTGTACTTAAATTTTCAAGGCTCAACGGATTCTTGTTGCTTTGATATTTGGAGGACGTATTGTCCTTTTTTTGTGTACGTTTTATTCGGTAAATTGCTTACAGTAAGTCTGCCTTGATGAGTTTCACCTTCGATTCAACAATTGAACATTTTATTTATCAAATCATTTTATTTATCAGATCATTTATTTTATATTCCCTGTGAATCAAGACTAATATAACTGCCATACCGAGAAGCCAAGAGAGGAGCTGAGCGACAGTATAGAATAGACTTCGTGTATGGCTTGTTTATAACAGCCCTCCAATATGGCCGCCGGTAGTGCATTGTGGGTAATTGCTAAAAGGACGGAGCCCTCTATATCTGCATGTTTGACGCAATCGTGAATCCCACTGGAATTCTAGCCAGGATGCGCCCAATTGCATCCAGGCGAGAAAGTCTTAAAAGTACTTGATTGTGGCAGCGCTATCAATAATTTTATTTACTGTATTTTGTACAAATGTGATGCATACATATTGCACAGTTAATTGTTTTGTTGTTTTTTTTTTCGGGAGGCTGGAACGGATTAATGGCCTTACATTCATTTTAATGGGGAAAGTTACAAGCGTGGTCCAGGAATGAATTACACACATATCAAGGCGCCAATTTGCGCAAAAAGAAAAAAAAAAGTGTTGAGAATATTTTAAAAAATCTTGTTCCACAACTTTTTGCAAACAAACCCTCATTTTAAAACAATCAAAATGAATGGAAGAGACCTGATATTGCTTAAAGATTTTATGCAGTAAAGGAAGCAAAAAAAAAAACCATGCAAAATTTGAATAATTACAATGTCTGTACGTCGACAAAAATAGACGTGAAGAAGACAAAGGGGTAGTAAAACCCTACCAGACCTGAGGGTATTAGCATGCAGTTGCTTGAACAAGTCAAATAATTCCCTCTCTCTGTTTCCCCTCTCACCTTGTTTGTCTTGACACGCTCGTCTCATGGGCCAGCGAGTTGCCCGACTGGTTCCCTGAGCCTGTTCAAACAGTGCCACGCCCGTCACTGCTCCAGGTGCAAGCGAGCAAGGCGCCCTGGGAGGCCACAAGGGAAGGTGGAGTGTAGGGGGTGAGGGGGAGGGGGGGTTTATTAGCAACAGCAAAAAGGGGGTGGGGAGAGAAGAGGAAGAGAGCGTGTTGAAGAGCTCCGGAGGGACATGCGGCTCTGAAGACTCCCACGGGGGCGACCAGGTAATGAAAACTCACAATGGGGGCATTTTTTTTTTTAGACAGTTTGTGCATGTCCATTTCACAATGTTTTGTTGCTAATTGACGTGAATATCATTTGCGGGTGTGTGTCAACTTTGTGTGGCCGTCAAGGACATAATTCAGGATTAGCTTTCATGCACATGCTACTGAAATGATCTTGCACGCATTGTTGACAATTTTTTTTTTTGCTAGCACACAAAACTGAAATCCTCTCACACCACTACTGAAATGCATTTTTCAGTGTACGAACGTATTTCAGGATGATTTCGGAAAGGATTTCAGTAGCGTGAAGGAAAGTGCTTCAGTAGTGTGTGAGAGTGTTTCAATAGTGCGTGAGAGTATTTCAGTAGCATGTCTAAAAGAGTATTTCGGTAGTGCATGTGAGAGAATAATACAGTAGCGTGTGAATGAAAGCATTTCAGTCGGTGCGAGTGTGTTTCAGTATAAGTGTTTGAGAAAGCATTTCAGTACGCTGTGAGTGAGGTTTTTGGTAGTTTAAGTGTGAGAACTTTTCAGTAGTGCGTCTGTTTTAATAATATGCCCAAGCGCATTTCAGTAGTGCGTGTGAGAGTTTTTCAGTTGCATTCGTGAGACAGTTGCAGTGGTGTGTATGACAGTCTTTCAATAGTGTGCGTAAGAGCTTTTCAGCAGCGTGCATATGGGAGTGTTTCAGTAGAATGTGAGCGTTATTCAGTTGCGTGTCTGACAGCAATTCAGTAGTGTGAAATGAGAGTGTCAGTCATGCAAACAAAAATTTCAGCAGTGTGTATTAGCTTATCAGCATTTGTGAGAACTTTACAGTAATTTTTTTCTATGACAGCATTTCAATAGTGTGTGTGAGAGCTTGTCAGTTGCATGCGGAAAAGTGTTCAGTGGGTGTAAGAGCAATTCAGTGGCGTGCATGAGAGCGTTTCAGTTGTGAGGACCTTTCAGTTGTGTGTCTGAGAGCGATTCAGTAGTACATCTAAGTGTGAGAGCATATACATCGTGTGGAGGAGGATTTCAATCATGTGTGAGCTTTTCAGTAGCATGTGTGAGAGCATGTCAGAATTGTGCGAGAATAACTTCAAGATGGCGCCATAGTTGGCGGCCCACTGCAAGAGCTCTGCTTTTTTTCTGGTTGTTTTTGTCTTTTGCATTGTTATATGGTGTTTGTTGTCCTTCGTGTGGACCCATTGTGGACTGTTTTCAGCGTTTTGACCACGACATTCATCGAAGAAGAATCTGTGCTCGGTTAGTTGGGCCTTGTGGTACCAGCACTGGTTTTGATGGAGGGGAATGTCGACGCGATTAAAATGTCACCGCTTGATAGCCCCAGTGTGTGTTTTGCGCCTCTAAAGGGCAGCATTTTTCACAGCCCTATTTGGTTCAGCGGCGATGTCGACGCTGTTGAACAGTTTGCGTTGGTGTGGCTGAATGGAGAGCAGATGCGTATTTGGAACCGACAGTCGCCACTTGCAATTGAAGCCGAGGTAAAATTGACAGGAGAAGTGAACAATTAATTTTAGTGTCAATGGATGCTACATCTTCTTGTTCGCTTTAAAGTTACTTGAAGCCGACGTGTGGGACGTCATGCTCTGATCCACTGGTGAAAGGAGACTTTCTCTTGTTTTTTTTCTTTCTTTCTTGCTTTGCTTCCTAAAAAGGCAAATTGTGTTCTAATGGTACTAGTATAAACAAGATGACTTTTTCAGTTCAGTGTAGTTCAAGTCTAAGTCAAGTCACTTCGATACTGAGTCAAGTTGTTCCCATGTTTTTGGACAGCAAGTCACAATTCCTAAAAATAGTCTTACTTGAGTCCCCCTCACTGGAGTGTGTGAGAAATTTTTTTTTAGAAGCGTTTATACGTACGTTTCAATCTTGAACATGAGACCATTTTAGTAGTGTTTGTTAGACGTTGACTAAATAATAAGATAAGAAAGCCTTAATTAGTCTCGCAATGGAGAAATTCCCAATTCACAGCAGCAAAGTTATGAAAGGAAGAAGTAGAACAACAAAATATAGGAGCTGCTGGAAAGGCAGCCACTCTCGCGGCGCCATTTTGAAGTCAAAATAACAAAAATAACACAACACAACACAACACATAGGACACAAGACAATCGTGCAACCTTCACCACTTTTCTGCATACACTTTGTTGTCTGAAGCAGTTATAGATGAAAGAGGAGAGGATCAAAGACCCTGATGCTCCCTCACAGTAAACAGTGCAAAGTTCAAGTATTGATCTCCTAGCCTAGAATGACAAGTGCAGAAATAACGATTACCTTACTGGTCTGCCAAAGCGTCTGACATTCCCGAGTTCGTGCACCCTCGAGACGAAAGTGGCAAACCTGTTTCGAAACTGCACACGTGTTGTGTACCCGCAGACATGGACAGCGTGTTGGACAGTGCGTCGGTGTTGTGCGTCTTCAAGCTGGTGTGCAACCTCCTGTGCCTGCCCTCGCTGGCGACATCGCGCAGTCCCGTGGGATTCTGCAGCTGCTGCATCCTCATCTTCACCGACTTCCTACTCACAGGTGAAGATTTAAAAACTGTCCATTTGCAAACGTACACGATGAATCGTTGGAAACAAAATTTCCTTCCATGCTTCCAAACACCAGGTCCAATGAAGACAACACATGTCTTTGATGTTCACAAAACCCAACAGCAAACTTTGAAGATTTGAAATTGTTAATTTTTGAGGACTAAATTGCCTTCGTTGCTTAAAAGACGAACACACAAGATCTACCAAAGTGTCTCCAAAACATATTAGTTATGGTGAAGACGTGAAATTCTCTGGTCACAAATGTGTGTTCGGCTCTTTGAGGAATAAATTAACTTCAGTGTTGACATACACGGATGACGTTCATTGAAGTGTCTTGAAATTAACAAAAAACACATTTTTTTTATTTTTATGGCGGTTCTTTAAAGATTTAAGAAATGCTGCTGAAAATGCTATCAAATGTTTTTGATGCCTCCAAGCTCAGTTTAAATTGACTTCAGTTCTTACAAAAATGTAAGGTTGATTGAAGACTGGTTCTTTGTGCAAAATATTTACATTCAATGAAGACTTAAAATCGTGTGCTTACAAATGTGAGCTATGTTCTACGCATGTTGGAGGAAAGTGGCCTTCTTTCCTCTGCGTGTTCGTTGAATTTCGGACAAGGAGAATGTTGGTTCTTCAAACAGAGGCTGGAATCGATGAACAGTTCCTTCAAAACTTTTAATAACAGAATATTCTGGGCACCCGCGAATTACAGACAACGGCTGCGCGTCACGAGTGCGAAGCAGGAAGAAATTCACATCACTTTTATATTATCAGAAGGGCGGTGCCGAGGTACAAATTGTAACATCATAACTTTCGTTTTCAGCTTGGCGCACTCCAAAGTTTGTGCGTCTTCAGCGGGGACTATTCCAATTCTAGGTGATGATTGTTGCAAGGATGCCAAGCTACGCTGCGGGCACGGGAAAGCCACACAGCATGACCAAATATGAGCAGAATACAGACTTCACGCACAAAGTGTCTTTGGTGTTTGCAAAAAAACACGGGCCCTTCGAAAGTGGCTTTGATGTTTATAATAACTGTTTTCTGTCTCTGGTGGGCGTTGGCCTTTCCAGCTTGAACCTATACTGGAAGTTGAGTGAAAACGTACACAATTACATTGTCAAATTGTGTCTTTGTGCAGTTTACCTGAGCTTCCTGGGCCTCTTTGAGTCGTGGCTCGTCGAGCTCGTTCCACCGGTGGGCGTCATCGCCCTGCGCTTCCTACTCTTCTTGAGCCACACCTATGGCGCCGTGCTGATACTCATCACACCCCTTGTTGCTGCAGAGACCTTCGGCAAATTCCTATGGATGACGAGAGAAGAAGACGACGACGACGAGGATGAAGGCAGGGAGGAAAAAGGTGGCTGGCAGTGTCACGCGATTGGTTACCTGTGCTGTTTGTCAGTGTGGGCGGCGGTGGCGCTCAGCCTGCGCTGTGGATGGAGGTTGGAGGAAGCCAGGGCAACGGCTTGTTTGGCTAGCGGCGGCTCTTTGATGCAGTGCCTGCCCAACCTGCTGAGTCCCCTGCCCAGCGCGATGCGCCCCTGCTGGGGTGTGGCTTTGCTCTACTTGATCCTGATCCTGCTCACCTGCTCGCTGCTTCTTCTCACACAAGCAATGGCGAGCGACAGCCGACAATGTTCGTCTAAGGAGAAAGTTTGCATGACGGCGCCCCTTCAGATGCCGCGCAGGCATGGGCGGCGGGGTTCGAATTTGGCACTGGCCTTGCTGGCTGTGCTCGGCATGCTGGTGCTTCCGCTTTACCTTGGTGTCAATGTCCTACTGCTAAGGAGCGTGGAGACCCTCCTGGAGGCCTGCATCAGCTTCTTTTTGGCGTTGGTCTCGCGAGGCTCCAGCACAGATGTCGTCACGTTGGTGTGAAGCGATCGCACGTCGATTGGAAAGGGATTACGGGATTAAGGGACAATGTTTACATGCGGGGACTAGAATGCCGGTAAGATGCTGACGAGGCAAGTTGAGGGAGGCTTGCTGGCTAAAGCCTTGGAAGATTATTGGTCACTTTGAGAACCAAAACGTAATGACACTGGTGTTCAGTAATAAAAATACGATCAGTATCATGCAGATCTTTGTTAGGTTGATTGAAGATTCTGAATTGTACATACATTTGACTGTGTGTGTGAATGGTTGTTAGTCGATATGTTCCATGTGAGAGGATGGGGACCACTTCAGGGTGTATTGAATAGTGTGAAGTCCTGCTCTGAGCAATTGCACTCCCCCTTTCTCCAACAACTGAGTCCAGATGCCACATAATGGTGGAAAAGCATTTTCCACCATGCTTTTCCACCATTTTTAAGAGCTTTTAAGAGCTCTTTTAAGAGCTTCAAATGGTCTAAAATGGAGCTCCATCCTCATTTCAACATAGTTCCTTGGCACTAAAGCATGGGACTGACTAACCAAAGCTCCTCCCCTCACTTCATCATAGTTCAATGGCACCAAGATTCCACAAGATGGTACCAAAACATTGGATGATCTAAATTAAGATTAAGATTAAGCTATCCTTTATTTGTCCCACACTGGGGAAATTTACAGTCTACAGCAGCAAGATTGTGGGAAGAAAGAAGAAAAAAAATGAAGCTCCTCTTCTACTTCAACATAGTTCCTTGGCACCAAGATGGCTCCCAAGCATTGGATTGTCAAAATGGAACACCTCTCTTCAATTCAGCAAAGTTCCTATGCACCAAGACCACTCCAAAGTACCCGATGGACTAAATGAAGTTCCTCGACTCAGTTCAACATCGTTCCTTGGCACCAAGATGCCACAAGGTGGCATCAAAGCATTGGACAGTCTAAATGAAGTGCATCTCCTCACTTCAACATAATTTTGTGGCACCAAGGCAGTGTCAAAGCATTGGACTAAGTGAATGGAGCTCCTCTTCTCACTTCAACATACGTAGTTCCTTGACACAAATATGTCACAAGTTGACTACAAAGCACTACCACTCATTGAGACAGATTGTCGAAATGAAGCTCCTCTTTTTGCTTCAACATAGTTCCTTGGCACCAAGCTGAACTTTATTTGACAAAGTTGTACTTGACTTGATTTGAAAGCTGTGATAGCACAATAGAAAAAGGAAGAATGAATAGCAATGATTAAAAAATCCAGTGAGGACATAAAGGGATAACCAGGACTAATTGTTCTGATGATGTTTTTGACTGTTACAACAAAAATATATACATAACATAAAAAGACATAAAACAGACTGCCGTCAGAAAATACAGAAAAAAAAAAAGAGGAGGATGCGCTTTGCACGGTGGACGACTGATTAGCACGTCCGTTTCACAGTGCAGAGTGCAGGGTTCCCCGCCTACGTCCCGAAGACAGCTGGGATAGGCTCCCGCATGAAAGTGGACGGATGCGCTAATTGTTCTGTTACAACTTCAAATGATACTGCTTTTGAAGAAAAACTCAATTTAAATAATAAATCAAAAGGTCACAAAAGAGAATGCAGTCAGAACTTAATTACATCGAAATCAAACCAAGGCGACACTGATTTGTCTGACAAAAGAAGGTGCGGCCAATGCAATGAGATCTGTTTACACACACTGTACCTTAGTGAGTCGCAGGTGCGCAATCCCCCTGCACCCCCCCAAAAAGTGGGGGGGGGGGGGGGGTTGGATAAAGCCATAGCACAGGAAATTACTGGCAAAAAAAAAGTTCTACAATACAAAATTAATGTCAAAGTATTACAATTATTTGAAAAAATAAGAATATAAAGTGTAATACATGATTTCAGAAATTAGGAAATTTACTATGAAAATGATATTTCAAAATAAAATCAGGCATTGGTTTTATTTCACAATTTTCTTTTTTGCTTCATAAAAAAAAGTGTAAACTGATTGAGCAACACCGTTTACTAGTGGTTACTAGTGGTTAGCACACTCGCCTTACCCTTTTTGAGTCGAGGTTTGGATCTCTACTGTGACCTTCCTGTGTGGAGTTTGCATGTTCTCCGTGTCGATGCGTCTATCCCGTGTTCATTGAAGACTACAGGATTGAATGTGAGTCTGTTTGTTGACATGTGACCTGTGATTGACTGGCAACTAGTCCGCTCGGAGAGGTTCCAGCTCAACAGTTGACCTTAATGAGTACTGAAGTGCTTTAAAAAATGGATGGATGACTGGTCATTTTTGTATTAAATTTATTGAAACATGAAGTGTACTAGTTTTCTTGACTCCCCTCACCTTTCCCTTTTTTTTTTTTCAAAAAGTCATAAGCTTAATGAAATATTACAGGAAATTTGCCATGCTACGCATGACAATTTTGTATTACGTTAACTTACTGAACAGAAGACTGTTTTTTTTCACCCCACATAATAGTAAATTAAATTTCAACAAAATAACTGAAAACATGCTGTTAATTTTTTTATTTCACCCATAAAGACCCCAAAACAAAACATGATCAATTATTTTTTTTAGAATGCATACCATGTAATATGTATACCAGTTTCAGATTAAATTTATTTACTTAATTTTTAACTGAAGGAAATAACATTAAAAAAAAACAGAATTCAAGATTAATTTTTTTTCAGCTGTAAAACAGTGTTTAAAATGCCACAACTGCTCTATAAATCATTGAATGCATTTAATTGGCAATGCATTAAGGAAATGCGAATTGAATATGAACCCAGTTGGGCTCTTGAGGTCTGTAGACTCAGGTCGATTAGTGGAGCCCAGGTTTCCAAGCAAACATGGTGAAGCGGCATTTAGCTGTTCTGCTGCACGCAAATGGAATTGGAAGCGACGTCAGCCCCAAGTGTAAGTGGTTTACATTCATTTTTCCCCTTTAGTTTGATTAAGCATTTTTAAAATCAATTTCACTCTGTTCTTTGAGTAATCTCAGAAAGCTACTTTTCATTTCTTTCCTTTGCTCTGAAATTTCTTTAAATCTTCTGGTTGTAAATGTGCTTCAATGTGGTCAATATGTAAGTATTTTAATCAGTTATTTTTGTTCTCTCTGCATTGCGAATGTCTTCAGTCTACTGTTTGTTAATGCTATGTTGTGCTTTTGATTGCGTGAAGCACATTGAGTTGCCCTATTTATGAAATGTGCTGCATGAAGTTGCCTCGCCGTGTCTTGATTATTTTTTAGCAATCCAAAAAAAAAATCAAAAATGTAATTTGCAAAACTTCCTCTGATATCTTCACCAATTTTGGATTCAATTTATATAGCTAATTTTCAATAGTAAAACTGATTGTATAGCAGTTTTTTTAAATTCTTCATAAAGAGCCCCAAAACGAAAAAGAAAAAAAACATGCAGTTGTTTATTTTTTATGAAATGTATCCATCTTGGTTTTTAGCAGAGTGTTATTCAATTTCAAATAAAGAAACAAGTTCTATTTCTTTCATAAATTGAATTCTACAAATTTTGTATGTTTGATTTTTGCGTCACAAATTGAATGTATCCAAATAAGGATTTAGCAAGTAATTTCAAGACAATGTGACTTTTGTTTTTAAATAAACAATTAAAATTTTGAAAATGTCATGCTTTTAAATTGCTATAAAGCACAGTGCCGCAAGTAGCGTTTGAACTCATGTTTCCATAGTGGCCGGTGCATGCGGTTCCTGGGCGATCATTGTTGCAAATGTAAAAAAAGAAGAATCTGAACTCACCCATGACACAAAGCACCAGCTCCCAGGGCTCGCTAGCAGAATACAAATGTGCACAGCAGAGGGCGCCACAAGTTTCCTCGGAGAGCCTGAGGATGGAATGCGAGGGGGGACGGGGACGGTGGAGATGGGAAACCGAGAATTTCCTGTGTTGAACACAAAATGACATCGCACAGGAATAATTGAGGTCCTACTTCCTCTTCATAGTTATTCCAAAGCATCCCACGCATCAACCTGATGTCTTTTTAATGTTAAATGAAAAGTAAAAGTTGCATCTCGCCTCTTCAACATAAATCACACATACAAAAAAAAAAGATGAAAAAGTGGATTCTCTCCCTCGGGACGCCTCACAGCCATCAGACAGGAGTTACAAAGAGAACATCAGTGACTTTTTAATGGACAATTTCCCCTCGGGCTAAGGGGAAAAAAATATCTATTGCAGGGTGAGCTGCTGCTTCTTGGATACGGTATAAAAAGAATCGAGTCGAAGATGAAAATGAAACAGCTTGTTGAGTTGGAGTAAGAATGGCGCAAGACTGTGTTTGATTCAAGTGTGAAACAAGGCAACAAGATGTTCTCATCTGAAATGTGAGGCCTCAAATTTCATGTGCTCCCAACGACAAATCTTCACAAGAAGATAACAAGGATGCTGGGGCAGGACACTTCCACAAGGCTACAAAAGCAGAAATATACATCCTGACAAGTATATAACCTGAAAAGCATGCTGTCACAAGGATCACGTGTCCTCATTAGTGGCCCCTTACAAGTATACATCCTGACAGGGACACTTCTTAAAAGATATTTAATCAGAATTATACCCTCCTTACAAGTACACAATTCCGCGTCTACATCCTGACGAGGATGCATCTTGACGTATCCGTGCGATGAAAAAATCCGAACAAGTTTATGCAAGGACGACGATAAGGATACTACTTTTCAAACATGTCCTGGGAAGGATTCACATCCTCAAATGTATACTGTATATCCGGACAAGTACACATTCTAACAAGTTGTCTTGAAAAGGAGGTATCCTGACACGATGGGTCCACTAAAGAACAAACAGGCACGCAGTGTGTACAACTCTATCCTAGGTAAATATCCTTACAAAGATACGTGTCCTTAAAATGACACATTTTCACAGGATATAGCCATGAACTGATTTAATATACTATGGGATGAATTTCCATGACAATTTGCTCACGTGCACCAGGGACAGGGTAGCTAAGGGATGCATCCTAAAACGGTCTAATCCCTCATAATCCTCTGCTTTTTCCTTGACGTTTGTGTCATTTAGTAAAACGGCTCGCTATAATCCAAACCGGAATGAGAGTTCCCGTTCCCAAGTCTCGTGAACTCCGTCGATGCGAGACACTACTGTTCAAAGTAGGGCAAAGGTGATGAAAACGACAGACACGAGGAGGATTTTTAGCAGTCATTTATTGTACATTAAAATACATTTCCCCACAGTGGAGTGTTTACAAGCTGATGGGAGCACAGCGGCCATCATTCAAGGACACAATCAACAATAGAATCATAAACGTGTCAGAGGTGACATCATCATAAACCTTAAATGTTGATTTAAATTCATAAATGTTTTTCTGCCAACCCCGCTGCCTCCGCAGCATCACACATTTAGCGCATTTTAAATAGCGAAACGCAAAACAGTCAACGGGGACATCGATGAGGTGTCGCCAACGTGGGGGGGCTCAGAGTCGTGTAACCTTTCAGTTCCAGCGTCCCGATTGGTTGGGCCCCGTGTTGGTTTTTAAAGCGAACGAATGGATTGTACTCATCAGAAACGTAAACCTGACAGATCGATGCAAATCAACAACAGCAGAGAAAAAAAAAAAAGCAACATTCTAAACTGTCAGTCAGACTATCCTACTTAGCTGACAAACAGGTAAAGGTGCAAGATGGCAAAAATAACGATTGTGGCCAAGGTTTGTTCCGTAAGATTCCAAAAGGTCGAGATGGGCTTAATGAAGGACACACACACATCGAAATCAGCCAGCATGCTAGATTTGGCCCGTGGCAGCAGAAGCTCTTAGGACTCGTGTACACATTAAGCCTGGTGCTCGGGGGCACGTGGGGCCAACTGACATGTCCGAATCATCTGTGATTTTGTCACATGGATTAGCAGGGATATCTCGCACCACTAAGCCACTATTCAACAGAACAAGACGGTTTTCTCTAGCTACATCAAAAACCACAGTTGGACCACAGAACTAGAAACGGAACTCACTCCAACAAAGTCAAGGTTCTGTTGGATCAGTAAGCACAACAACTCATTAAATGGCACAGAGAAAACACCATGACGTGGTCCTACCAGGGTGAGTAGTTTGACTTCATTTCAATTTTTAGAGTTGGTATGATATCATCTGAGCTTGCAACAAATCAATTGGCATTGTAGTACTTCCCAAGGGGAATTTCCAGTTTGAAATTGGAGCAACTTGGAAGTCAACTGGCATACCAGTTTTCGCAAGGACGAATAAAAGTTACGAATGTCACGCAACAAACTTGAAGTAGACCCAGAACTTGGCGTTTTTTTGTCTATTTTATATTTATGGCCGAGAAGTGTTTTTTTTTTTTTTTTGCCCACACAAATAGTTACTGTAATTAAGACCAGAGTAAGGTGTTCGCATACGCCGCATTCCCACTTATCTACCAATTCATGTTAGGGACAAGAACGGGCCTCTGTCGTAAACCAAGGACTCCCCCTATGTGAATCCATCGTAGAAGCTCTGATGGGGTGTGTTGGTGTGGGGTGCGTACAGACACCAGTGCATCATTTTTCCCTCAACAGCAGCGTCATTTTTCAGAATGGAAAGTGCAGATGGAGACGGTGGGCAGCATGAGTGAGGTTCCGCTCGGGGAAAAAAATAGATACCCTGCCACTAAATGGCCACCAATCCAAGAAGTAGTCCGCCTTTCAAATCTGTTGAGGTCAATCGCTAGCAGGCCCCATTTCACAACCGGCGACATTGCTTGTATCCTTTTTGTGACACTTTCGCTGACCACCAGCAGAGATTTGACATCAGTGGAGTGCCACAAGGAAAAAAAAGAAAAATTGGTCCACTTCCCACCTGATGTTAGCTGGAATCCAGTCCAGCTTTCCCGCCATCTCCAACAAGTGGTAGGAAAGAGATGATGCAGCCCCATTTCACCCCAGGGGAAATTCCTTTGCCTCCATTTTGAGACATCTTCAGTGACCACCCAAAAAGTATGCGAAGAGTCAATTTTCACAAGGGGAAAAACCGTCAACTCCCACTTTCCCATCGCCCTGAACAACATAACTTGAACAAAATGGATGATCAAAGCCTGTTAACCTCCAGTGACAAGACAGATCCCTTGCCTCTATTTTTGTGTTCTCTTGAGTGACAGACAGCCATCATCGTCAGACATCGGTGACTCTCTGAATGGGAAAAAAACAACAACAAAAACACCAAAACAAAGCAGGGGACCTCATGACTGACTGATGACCAATCGGCATTTTGGTCAAAGTCCGCTTGGATAGATTCGAATGTATTCACTACTTTAAACGGGATAAATGGAAGCAACGTGGATGATTGCAGCCCAATTTCAGCCACAGAAACAACACTTTGCCTCCATTTTGCGTTGGAACTAAAATGGAGTCTTGACAGAGCAGATATACACTTCAAACGCAACATTTTCAATTTTGAAATCCACATCGGGTCAATCAAACGGAGGTCGGCCACATGGATCTCTTAAAGGCGCACAGTGTTAATCCGGAGCGGCTGCACGTTCTTGCCATTGGCGTGGCTCTGGCCTGGACTGAAGTAAGGGAAGACCTTCATGGGGAATTTCTCACGGTAGGTGTACAGCCAGGACATGTCGTCTGCGTTGTAAAAGATGAGCAGGCCTTTGGGGTAGTCCAGGTACACACCCACCTTCTCCAGCTTGCTCTTGACATTGAGACGGGTCCAGGGCTCGGTGCAGGCACTGTACTGGTTGCCGTCGTGCATGACGATGCAGTAGAAGCCGCGGCCCGGTTGGATCTGGATGCTGCCCTTGCGGCTCACCGTTTCGCTCGCCACGCCGATCATCCACTGGGTCTTCTCCGATACCATCACCTCCCAGTAGTGGACGCCGGATGCGAAGCCCTCGGCGCCCAGGACGGACACCTCCACGTCGAAGCGGCGCGGCGAGTCCTGTAGCGGCTGCGGGTGGAGATTGCCGTAGGCCACGATGGTACAGTCATCGGACAGGATCAGTCTTTGGTGGGCGGTGATTGGGTCCAGCGTCAAGGCGGCGGGCACTGACAAATACAAACATAAGGGTGAATTGAGAACTAAACTGTCTTTGCTCCAGTTGAAGGGCTCCCCCTACAGTTTAAGCTCACCTTCATGGTTGCATTTTTTTGATCCCATCAAAATCATTTTGGAAATAAAATCAAAGTACATTACAATAACATTAGCCCACTGTGGTTCAAACAAATTTTCAAGCAAAGCTGATTGCAACAGAAGACAAAGGAAGAAGGTAAATTTGAGCGCTAACATGCTAACAGACCGTTAGCTCCAAAGTTGGGTCTTCTTGTGTAAAATTGTAAAAGGGCTGCAACTAACTCTCCGTTTAAGAGTTTAGCATGGATGCTAGCACTACTATCAAAACAGAAGAGGTGTCCTGGCTTATTCCCCAAAATGTAAGAAAATAAAAATATGTACAATAAGACGCTACCCACCATTCTGTCTTGAATTGTTTCTCTATCGTGTCATTAATTTGTGTACAATCACTGCACGCAATTCCCCATGGTAGAGTTTAGCACTAATATCACAACAAATATTGGTGCTGCCCTGGACGGTCCAAAATTGAAGAAGATGAAAATGTATGCTAACGTGCTATAGTACAGGTTAACACAGATGCTAGCGCTAATACGACACACGGTGTACTGGCAGCAAATAGCGAGAAATGCGTGTTTACGTGCCAAGAAAGTCTGATGCCGAACACCACGTTGTTTGACTTTCGGTGGAGTTTAGCACAGATGCTAGTATGATACCATAAACACAAAAGGTGTAATGTCTGGTCACAAATAAAAATAAGCGCTAACATTCTAATGGAACCATGTGTGCGGTAAATGTTGTACAAACACAGCAGGCAATTCCCAAAGGTAGTCTTTAAGACAGACGTGAGTGCTAACACAGCACAAAAGGATTTCTGGCTGGTGCCAAAACAAATACAGCACTGTATACAAACCGCAACAGTAAGAGCTGAGGTGTTATTCTCTCTGTTAGCAACCAGCGTTTTTTTTTTTGGTGTTTTTTTTTTAAACCCAGGTAGAATTACAGTGCTCCATTCTGTGGCCTCAAACAGAAAAGATAAAAATGCAAATCTGTCATCTGTATTTATAGTTACATCGTCAATTACCTGTCTGGCATGTGCATTAGTGCAGGTCTGTGTGCAGGGAGGATCAATTCGGTTCAAAGTTTTTCTTACTGACACTGGGGAATATGGTCTGTGAGAGTGAGGGGAATGATACATGCTGATTATACGCTGTTTACGCTGCAGGGAAACATTCTCCGCTATCGTCTTGATATTCCGTGCACTCTCCCAAAAAAGAGGTCTTCTCTTTTTCAGGGAAGTGAAATCACAAAAGAAAAACCGTCAACATCACGGCAGCCGAAAAAGGCGATCATGGTGTGCGCTTCGAGCTCAAAGATGACTGATGGCTTGTTATTGTGCGGCACGCCCGCCTGGCAGCTTCACTTCTACGTAGCAGCTTTGAGAGCCAAGTGCTATTTGGTGTGAGAGAATGTTTGCAAGCAGAAACAGAAGTAGAAGTAATTGATGGCATGAGAGTCGACGCTAGGAGAGATTTGATCCTGCTTCTAATTTGGACAAAAGTAGTCACGTGTGGCAGAGCAACACAGTTCGTTCCTTTGGTCACAAGCCCCATTCGTGCTACACATAAAAGTTAATTCCCCCTCGTGCAGACGTTCCGTTTGAATGAGGCTGACATTGAAAAGTTCACGTGGAATATTCACTCTATAAAGAAGAATCAGAAGTTTGACAGTTGAAACTCACTTTTCTCACTCTGTTGCTGCCCAACAAGTCACTTTCTACTTCACACTAGACCACAAGCCAATTGAGGCCAGATTTTGTGTGCTGGATTTTTTGACACACTTTCAAATTGTGCAAAAGAGGCTCAGGTTAAAAATAGCCAAGTGGTAAAGTGAAGTGGCTGGCACCCAGTCGGCGGACAAAAAGGAGCCGTTGCCACTTTTGCGATTTGCTCGGTGTTTGTTAACAGCCATTAATAATTCACAATCCAAAGCGAGTTTTGTGAGAGGCACACGGGAGCAACAAACAACAGCCTCACGCGGAGCCTCGTGGTGAGAACAAGGCTTTGTTCTTAGCAGCTAAACAAACAAAGGATGAAGGATGATGGCAGAGCGTCTTTGTCTCATCTCTGGCAACTGCTGCTGATGGATTGGAACCAATTGTTCCATTTTGCGGTCAGTCAAGGAGGGGGCGGGGGGGGGGGGCGCCTGGCCTCCTCTTTCGCTGGTAGCTGGTTGAAATGGGAGGACTGACTGATGGAAGGACTAACAAAAATTCCTCTGCAGATGATTTGAATCATGTTCTGCTAGAAAGATTGATGGAGTCGGGCAGAGGTTCTCTCGGTACTGTTAGACACAAGAAAGGCAATGTTACCCTCTGGATTTGACTGCCATTTCGCAAGCTAAGGGTGGGAGCCACAGCGAGAGGCCAGGATCAATTCTTAACGGTGTGCATTTCTGGAGAAGACCTTACAGAACAAACTGAAAAGCCACAATTCCAACAACCACTGTGATGCAGTACCAAGATTGAGGTCTCTGTTGTCAGATACTGTAACTGTAACCGTTGTTCCCGGCTTGCCAGTACCTAGACAGCACCTATGCACTGCAGCAACAACAGTTCATGCAATGCATCTATCTCATTTTGACGTCATTCCCAGCAGCGTGCTGCGGCGTAATGGATGACCTGACTTTTTTTCAGACTCTGAGGCATTGCTGTGACAAACAGTTCCTACTTCCTACTGACTTTAATGACAACGGCGTCCTGAAATAATGTCCACTCGCGGAGTAAGGTGCCCCAAAAAAATTAATTACGCTGGCACTGTTATTCTACGGCGCTTGCTGCCAGCGGTCAGCAGCGGCTGCGCTAATGGCTAGCAGCGCTGGGGAGTTGATATTGACATGATATCCCTTCAAGAACACTTTTTCGAACAGTCTGTTGGATGGGTGACAGCAAAGCATCACTTTCTTGCCCTGTGCTTTTGACGCTATCTATGTAGCTAACAGAACAACGTTGACTTCACTTCCAACCGCAGCGTGGCGAGCTGAACCGTACATTCCCCTTGCCCCTGCTTACCTGGAGAAATATCCTGAAAGAGCGACTTCCAGATGGTGTACTGCAAAGGCCCCATATATTTGGAGGTCGGGAAGTCCTCATAAGTCAAATTGGTCTCATGGAGCTTGCCTTTGATCCTGTGACAGAAACAGATCAATGCCGGTCGAAACCCGCTCAATTGCCTCTTGCTAATAATGCAGCGCCTTGCTCGACACTTGGGTGATTAATCTCCTGCATCGGTGTAATGCTTCGCTGTCATCAGCATTAATTGATTTGAATGACTGAATGGGGTTAGATGATGATCTCAACTCCTGTAGGACCTTGTGAGTGGGTTATTTCTTGCACTGAAACCAGGGCGCATAAGGAGAGTCTGCATGTTTGGAGGGCTATAATGCCAGGCATGAGATAAAACATTTGGACTGTACGTAAAGACCTGGAATATACCATGAAATAGCGGTGTGAATCTCTCGTATTTAAAAAACAAAACAAAAAAACAATTCGATACACATCTCGATACTTGGGGAGTGATATGATTCAAGGACAGTTTAGTTGAACCCTTTCAGTGACAGCCGTCACTACATTGGACAGTTTATCAGGTTAACAGGTCACAAGGTGCACGAAAAGGTTAAAGTAGAACGATTCGCTTCTGTTCTATCCAGTGGGATTATCATCTGATTTGATGTAGTACGGCTTGGTTTGAGAGAGGATGATGAGACAGGTTTATTTGTTATTTTAAAATACGAATGAACTAGACACTAGGTCCATATCTATCTGGTATTTCCTTCGAAAGATCTCTCTCTCTCTCTCTCTCTCTCTCTCTCTCTCTCTCTCTCGCTCTCTGTGTCTCTCTCTCTCTCTCTCTCTCTCTCTCTCTCCAATAAAGGACAATTTGATACATATCTTTTGACAAATTTCAAAGTGGAACTTTCAATTTG